>OX465116.1:14011971-14049471 GCA_949987565.1 Luidia sarsii
AAAACCGCGGGCTGATGACGGCAGAGACGGCCTAAAACTCGACCAGCACTCGTGGTCTTGGACCCGGCGCGCTAGCCCTACGGACATTAGCAGCAGGCTTCGGCTAAGCGGCTTCCGTTGACTCGTGCAAGGAGCACCGGACCGTGCTGACTAACGACCGACTCTCGAACCATTTTTTTTTTGCGGCAACTGCATGGGCCTACCTTTGGTTATTGCCGGGTATTGAGATGTGGTAGACGAGCAGTATGTTCACGTGGGAGACCGCACTGCTGTTCAGATTGGGCAGCTCGTTCGTGGCGAAGGTGCTGTATGCATGAGAGAAGAGGGCGCCATAGGGTTGCATTATGAAAATCTAGAACGGATCTGGAACTAAATCTGACGAGAGAAGGGGGGCGAGAGAGATAGAGAGCAAGAAAGAGGGAGAGGGAGAGAGAGAGGGGGAGATATACCGTAGTGAGGGAGAGAAATAGAGTGAGAAAGAGGGAGAGAGAGGGGAAGAAAGAGGGAGAGGGGGGGGAGAGAGAGTGAGAGGGAGGGAGAGAGAGAAAGAGAGAGAGGGGGAGAGAGAGAAAGAAAGAGAGAGGGAGGGATAGAGAGGGGAAGAAAGAGGGAGAGAGGGGGAGAGAGGAAGAGAGATGAAGAGAGAGAGAGCGAGAGAGAGAGAGAAAGAAAGAGAGAGAGAAAAAAGGAGAGTGTGCAAGAGGGGGGGAGACAGGGGGAGAGAGGAAGAGAGATGAAGAGAGAGCTAGAGAGAGAGAGAGAGGGAGAGAGAAAGAGAGAGAGCGAGAGAGAAAACAAAAAAGACAGTGTGGACAAGGGAGATAGAGATGGGAAGAGAGGAAGAGAGATGAAGAGACAGAGAGAGAGGGAGAGAGAAAAAAGAGAGAGAGCGAGAGAGAGAAAACAAAAAAAAAGAGTGTGGAAGAGGGAGAGAAAGGGGGAGAGAGGAAGAAAGATGACGAGAGAGAGAGGAAGAGAGATGAAGAGAGAGAGAGAAAACAAACAAATAGAGTGTGAGAGAGGGAGAGAGAGAATGGTTCGGTCCTGTTAAGATCTCGCAATAGCCTCTTTCGACTACATTTTGAACATTAAAATGGCAGACAAATAAATACCGGGTGTTGTTGTAGGCATCAGATCTGCTTCCGTTCAGCACGACTTGAATTACACCTTTGGCCTGCCTCGCAAACTGTCAGCGAAAAAGAAAATACACATGTACTCGCATTTCTAGTAAATTCTGAAGCCGTTCTCGTCATTTCCCCCCTTAATTACTTGCACACTCACGGCCTGTACTCACACACATTCTTGAATACTCCTTTTGCTCTGACTCTGACTCTGCTTCTCCTGCTCTCCAGTCCCTACTCTGCCTCTCATATAACCCCGTCTTATCAAAGCTCTTCCTCTCCCACCTCTCTCCCTCCTCTCTTCACTCTCCATTCCCTCTTCGTCTTCCTCTCTTCTCCTCCACCCGTGCCTCACTCCTCCCTCACTCCTCTCTCTCCCTAAACCTTCCTCTCCCTAAACCTTCCTCTCCCTAAACCTTCCTCTCCCTAAACCTTCCCCTCCCTAAACCTTCCTCTCCCTAAACCTTCCCCTCCCTAAACCTTCCTCTCCCTAAACCTTCCTCTCCCTAAACCTTCCTCTCCCTAAACCTTCCTCTCCCTAAACCTTCCTCTCCCTAAACCTTCCTCTCCCTAAACCTTCCTCTCCCTAAACCTTCCTCTCCCTAAACCTTCCCCTCCCTAAACCTTCCTCTCCCTAAACCTTCCTCTCCCTAAACCTTCCTCTCCCTAAACCTTCCTCTCCCTAAACCTTCCTCTCCCAAAACCTTCCTCTCCCTAAACCTTCCTCTCCCTAAACCTTCCTCTCCCTAAACCTTCCTCTCCCTAAACCTTCCTCTCCCTAAACCTTCCTCTCCCTAAACCTTCCTCTCCCTAAACCCCCCTCTCCCTAAACCTTCCTCTCCCTAAACCTTCCTCTCCCTAAACATTCCTCTCCCTAAACCTTCCTCTCCCTAAACCCTCCTCTCCCTAAACCTTCCTCTCCCTAAATCTTCCTCTCCCTAAACCTTCCTCTACCTAAACCTTCCTCTCCCTAAACCCTCCTCTTCCTAAACCTTCCTCTCCCTAAACCTTCCTTTCCCTAAACCTTCCTCTCCCTCAACCTTCCTCTCCCTAAACCTTCCTCTCCCTAAACCTTCCTCTCCCTAAACCTTCCTCTCCCTAAACCTTCCTCTACCTAAACCTTCCTCTCCCTAAACCCTCCTCTTCCTAAACCTTCCTCTCCCTAAACCTTCCTTTCCCTAAACCTTCCTCTCCCTCAACCTTCCTCTCCCTAAACCTTCCTCTCCCTAAACCTTCCTCTCCCTAAACCTTCCTCTCCCTAAACCTTCCTCTCCCTAAACCTTCCTCTCCCTAAACCTTCCTCTCCCTAAACCTTCCTCTCCCTAAACCCCCCTCTCCCTAAACCTTCCTCTCCCTAAACCTTCCTCTCCCTAAACCTTCCTCTCTCTAAACCTTCCTCTCCCTAAACCCCCCTCTCCCTAAACCTTCCTCTCCCTAAACCTTCCTCTCCCTAAACCGTCCTCTCCCTAAACCTTCCTCTCCCTAAACCTTCCTCTCCCTAAACCTTCCTCTCCCTAAACCTTCCCCTCCCTAAACCCTCCTCTCCCTAAACCTCCTCTCCCTAAACCTTCCTCTCCCTAAACCCCCGTCTCCCTAAACCTTCCTCTCCCTAAACCTTCCTCTCCCTAAACCTTCCTCTCCCTAAACCTTCCTCTCCCTAAACCTTCCTCTCCCTAAACCTTCCCCTCCCTAAACCTTCCTCTCCCTAAACCCCCCTCTCCCTAAACCTTCTCCTCCCAAAGAAGACGGATGTCACTCACGGCTCGCGAGGCTGCCTTCCAGAACGTGTAGACGGTGTTGTTGGGGCAGGTCTTGAGGTTGGAGACGGGGCAGGAGCCGTTGTAGTTGACTCCGGGCGGGTCGCTCTGGCCGCACCACGTCAGACCGTTGGCCAAGGAGCCCAGTAGCGACAGTTCCAAGATAGAGTACCTCCCGGTCACGAGGGCTGCGGCCAAGGCCAACTCGTACTCACCCGACCAGAAGAGAGTCTGTGTGAGGCAAGCAACGGGTATAATTTTGACCACGGCAACAACCCATGCGTGTGTCGATGAAACGCCGTGTGTGCATCAATCATAATCATGTGCGTATCAGTAAGGAACCATGTGCGTATACCAGTGAGGAACCATGTGCGTACCAGTGAGGAACCGCGTGCGTATCAATGATAAACCACGTGCGTATCGATGAGGAAACATGTGCGTATCAGTGAGGAACCACGTGCGTATACCAGTGAGGAACCATGTGCGTACCAGTGAGGAACCACGTGCGTATCAATGATAAACCACGTGCGTATCGATGAGGAACCGTGTGCGTATCAGTGAGGAACCATGTGCGTACCAGTAAGGAACCACGTGCGTATCAATGATAAACCACGTGCGTATCGATGAGGAACCGTGTGCGTATCAGTGAGGAAACCATCTGCGTATCATTTTTTTTTAAGAAGCACTGAAAACCCAATCCTACTATTTCAATGACCATTGTTCACCTGGATGTGGCCGTCCTATGGATTTACATCTTATACAGCGACTTATAACTATCTTCAGATCGATACGAACCCCGTCTCTCCCATTTTGAAAATCCTTCTAATCGGTACCTTGTTCTCCTCCACGATGGGCGTTGCCATGGCGACGACGTCTTCGTAGTCACGGTAACCTGCTTGGCACGGGTCTCTGTAGGCAAAGGCGCCCAGAAACGTCTGCCACAGTTCCTGGCACGTCCCCCTGTGTGTGTGACGGCGTGCACGAGAAGACATTAATACTGGGCCGTGTGAAAAAGTGCCAAGTCATCATCGTGCGCCGCCATCTTGGGAATTGAAGGGGCGGAGGTAATGATGTCCATGTCTGTATGTCGATATTTTTCATATTTTTTTAATTTTATTGCCTTTGCAATTTTGCCTCAAATAAGGCTAGGTCTATAAAGCTACTCAAGGTTACGGGCTAAGGAAGGAGATAGGGAGGAACTCAGGAAAGCTGGAGATAGGTATTGGCATTCCTCTTAAAATGGGCCAGATCATAGGTATGTTAGTATGTCGGTATATCGATTATCAGTATATTGGAAAATATTGGTATATCGGCATATCGATATATTGATATATCGGCATATCGATATATCGATACATCGGTATATCAGAATTTCGATATTGATATATCAACATTGGTAATATCGGTATCAATAGCCTACATCAAAATGGATACAAAACGGTATCGAATATCAGAATCGATATTATCGGTATCGATATATCTAAATCGAAAATATCGGTATCGATGTATCAAAATCAATAACATTGGTATCGACATATTGATGTGTGAATACCGATATATTGCTATATCGGTATCGGTTTATTGAAAAATCGATGTTGATGCCGATTTTGGTTGGATCATTAGGCAGTCTCAGCTGTAGGTATAACAGCCGACGACGGCACTCACCGCAGGGTCCCGGGCGGACGAGGGCAGTCTTTGCTCGTCGGGAGGCACTGCACGTACTCGTGGCACCGGCCCAGGAAGATGGCCTCCAGGTTCGCCGTGGAAGCCGGCGGGGGCTCGCCGGCGGCCGACCGGGGCAGGACGGCGTGGGCCCCGGCGGGGGACGGCAGACGGTCCGCCACTAGGAGGCAGGCCAGCAGGCCCAGGGCGGTGGCTGCTTGTCCACGGGTGTCCATGGCTTCTGTCTGTACGCGGAGTGGCGAGTCGGATGAGTGGTGGGGGAGGGGGCTGGGGACGAGCCAAGGCTCACCGCACTCGATAGGTGCTGCACACCAAACCACCTTCCATTGGCCAAAATAACACAGAAATAAACCATGAATTTACGCATATACAAGTAGGCTATTTCTTTAAAGGAGGGTTTGCGGTGACACCACGTATGATATAAGGTCTCTTAAAGAAGAGGTATGGTTCTGAAAAGAACCTGAGTGATTAACAGTCGACGTTCCGGCCAGTATGGTCTGGCCGTCTTCAGGTCACTTTCTCCAGGATAGGTTCAGTTGAAGCTCCACTTTAGCTAAACTTCACGGAGCGTCCACGCGCAATGTTCAGCACCGCCGACTGCTGTCAATTTGTGCGTGCGAAGGTCACAAAAATGTCGGTCCGTCGATCCCCACTACTTCCTGCAAGAGACCGCGCCTTTGCACTGCTGGGCAGTACAGCTGAGTTCCCGCCATTATACAGTGGAGTGTTAGTGTTTACTGTCGGTTCGTATTTCAATCATGGCTGTTCGGACTTCGGGCAACTTTATATTTTTGTGTTCGTTCACAGAGGCCGAGTTATAATGAGAACTCACGTGTGGGCACAACTGTCCTGACAGCGAACACGTGACTTCCGCTCCCCTAAAGCCGCGTTTCCACTGGACTAAAATTTAACCGAGACGATGGTTAAATTTCCAATGGTCAAATTTGACCGTCGTTCCCACTTGGACTTTTGAGTCGGTCAAATTTAACCGAGACGATGATTAAAGTAACCGAGCTGACAAAAATTATTTGTGCACAGTGCATGTACATGTACATTGTACGCCGAGTCACGTTTTACCAAGTGGTGCGTTTCCACTGGACTAAAATTTAACCGAGACGATGGTTAAGTCAAATTTGACCGTTGTTCCCACTTGGACTTTTGAGTCTGTCAAGTTTAATCGAGACGATGGGTAAAGAAACCGAGCTGGCAATATAACGGCTCATGAAGGTCATGTGTCAGCCGGATACACATTATTAATGTACGTGTATACATTTAGCGCGCGATACGAAGCAGATGTTGTGCACAGTGCATGTACGGGCTATGGTTTTTACCGAGTCGCGTTTAACCGAGTGGTGCGTTTCCACTGGACTAATCGGCTCGGTTAAACTTACCTGGTCACTTTTATACTGGGCAGAGGTTGGCCGGTAAAAGTAACCATTCGTCTCGGTTAAATTAACCGAGAGGAAATTTAACTGGGGCGTTTCCACTGGACTTAAAATGGGAAAAGTAACCATCGTCTCGGTTACTTGGACCAAAATAAGTCCAGTGGAAACGCGGCTTTAAATGTCCCAGTTAAATTTCCTCTCGCGTAATTTAACCGAGTCGAATGGTTACTTTTACTGGTCAACCTCTGCCCAGTATAAAAGTGACCAGGTAAGTTTAACCGAGCCGATTAGTCCAGTGGAAACGCGGCTTAAGGCTCGATGCATTGCTGACTATTACTGACAGTGTTCTGCCCAGGCATGAAATAGCACGCGGCGGATCAACACGCTAACGGAAATACTCGACACGCTCAACGCTTTAATAAATCGGCCTTATTGAATTCAGATCAAGTTCTCATTAATTTTTTTTTTTAACAAAAACTTCGTGGCATGACGTCCCAAATTCCCATAACGAACGTCCTGATCGGTCTCTTGACGAACTGAAGGTAAAGTGTCTACGAGGCTTGGGAGAATTTGCCGCATGAACCTCACGACGGAGCAATGATGGAAAGAGGACGGAGTTAAGTTCAGATTAACTTCTCCCTATACTACATCGTACTCCTGATGACCAGAAAGGAATTAGTCTAAACCAAAGTAAGTTCGGGTCTATTTCGTCTAGTACGGCGTCAGCAAAAAAATACGGACTGGGACAGTCCAGCTACCCTAGAACTCGAAGGGGTAGTGCTCCAAGCCAGCCGATGACAGGAAAAGCAACCTCCCTCATGGTTTAACAATCAAACAGGCTTCAGATGACGAAGCATTGCCTCTTGAGCTGCAATTCGGTTTGTCGACAAACAGAGCCATAGTCTTCTCTTCAGAGATGATAATTATTTCCACCATGCATGCAAACCTTCAAATCTTCTAAGAATTTAAGCATTGATTTTTGATCGCAGAGCTCAGAGCCTTCTGAACGGGGAGACGACCATAGGCGACCGTGACGCATAGCCCGTATAATGTGACCCGGCACAGCATAATGAGGAATAACCCCCACTTTCAAGATTTTGAGATTTTCTAATGATGTGAAAGAGTATACCATTAGCTTTAATTTCGAATGATACCAAATTTATTTCCGTATGAACTTTTTTGTAAATAGTACAAGGGGACTTCGCTCGTTCATTTGGCACCAGACACAATATAGCAGCACCAGTCTAACTCCTCGAAAGCGGCCATTCAAAAAGGCAGGAACTTTATATTTTCATGAAAACAGTACACAAACACTCCCCCGAAATCCTCGTTTTTTAAACATCTAGAGACGGATTTCGGAAAAATCCTTCGGACATAATATCCTCCAATACATTAACTTTCCGAAAATACAAACAAAAACAAAAATTGATTTTTAATCGAATTGAGAAGATACTTTGACTTCAGGCGTTGTTTACTCGAAAAATGTTTTGGTGGGATATTCCTCATGTCGCTGTGCCGGGTCACATATGTATCCATTTTTTTTCCTGCAGGGTTTTGTATGACAGGAAGACGAAGCCTTTACTTACACACTCAGGAAAACGAATTACTTGTACATGTTTTTTTTTTATTTCAGTCGCTCCGATGTATGACAAAATGAATGAATCAATTAACGAAAAAATTAAATGAAAATGAATGAATGTAATTTCCCAAATTAAAAAAAACTTGTCAAATAACACTGTACCGATGTTAAATGAATGAATGTGCCTTATATTGGCGTGATATGTGATATGCTTGCCTCGGTCAAAACCTCAAAATGTTAAGTGCGCAACATTTTTGTTGCGTAACTTACGCGACATTTTCCTCTCACAACACCTTCATTCAAAATGAAGCCGTGTTTCCACAGGACGAACACTTTGGTTTTGTCACACAGAACAAGGAAACATGGTTGTATCTTTTAAAATGTTCATCAGCGCAGCCCAACAGTCAGCCCTTTGATCTTCGGTTTCATTTCTCACAACCGGCTTGTCGTCGCGTCTTTGACCAAGTAAATGTAGGAGGTTTGCGGTGACACCATGTAAATATATTATCATCTCTTAAAAGAAGGAGTATGGCTCTGAAAAGACCCGGTAACTTCAACGTTTCGGGTAGTGTGTACTCTGCCCGTCGTCAGGAGACTGTTGCCGGCTCTTTTCAGAGCCATACTCCTTCTCTTCAGAGTTGATAATAATAACGGTGTCACCGCAACTCTTCTACGTGCTATTTCCACCATGCATGCAAACTTTCCAATATTTTAAGCATTGATTTTTGATCGCAAGGTCTGGGTGAACTCGGAGCCTTCCGAACGCCGGGGAGACGACCAAAGGCGACCGTGTGACCCACAGCCCGTATATGTATCTATGATTTTTCCTCCAGGGTTTTGTATGACTGGGAAACGAAGCCTGAGCCCGAGTCTGATCCAGGTAGGATCGTGACCAAGGGCCTGTGAAATTGTGTAATCGGGGCCAGAGATCGTATTACGGAAGAAAAACACAACACGCCTTGTCATGGCCGGGGCGCGTATTTGTTTGTTTTTTCGTAGGAGGGTTAGGGGCAATTTTCATTAATGTAGGAGTACGTGATTTTGTGTGTAAATTACCTCCTTAATAACATTGGTCGAGGTCAAAGAATAGCATCCATACGTTGTCTGATCCAACATATGCATGAAATAGCACACCTGTGAAAATTTCAGCTCAACTTAGCCAACCGAGTCTCGAGAAAATAGTTTTTTTTTTTTTAGAGAAAACCGCTTCATTTGTTTCGCGAACATATGCAGCATTTAACTAATTGTTCCGAAAAATCGTTTAGTTTTAGAGGTGAGGCGTAAACGATTTGTTTTACTGTTCTCTAAAAACACAGGATTTTAGGCAGAAATGTTTTTGTTTTTGATCTTACCAATGTTGTGTAGGGCTTTACATTTTTTTTTTTTTTTTTTTTTTTTTAATTCTATCAATTTTCGCTGTAATTTTCGCTGTCCGGTGAAGGTAATCGTTTGTCATATATCCCTTCTCATAATTACAGGCTTCTGAGAATGAACACAATATTATACAATTTATTGTCAACAGCCGTGATGGATGTACAAACCGACCGTTTACACTAACCCTCCAATGTAATGGCGGGAACAGTACTGCCCAGCAGTGCAAAGCGCGCGCTCGTGCAGGAAGTATTGCGGATGGATTGGCATTTTTGTGACCTTCGCACGTACTAACTGTCCGCAGTTAGCAGTGGTAAACATTGCGTGCGACGCTGCCGCGAAGTTTAGCTAAAACTCGAGCGCTCGACCGAACCCCCGCTGTGATTTTTCAGCAGTGAAGTTAGCAGCAAAGCAGCTCGTGTGAACATCAGCTACATCTGTACTGTATACAGCGTATACCATGTACCACCGCGCGGACAATACAGGAACTTCCAGTAACGTGACAGCTAGGTCCACTCGGCGATGCTTGCTTCACGCACCGTCCACTTGGCGATGCTTGCTTCACCATGATGCACAGCCAGTTTCGAATAATGTTTTGTGATGATGCGGTTTGCAAACAGGCCTATGATATGATAATAATTATGATGGCTTTAATCGATGTATTTTTTTTTCGAAAATGAAACAAGAAAGGGACAAACTAAACGGGGGTCTATAACATTTGCTTGCCAATCGAATTGGGGGACGGGGTCGGGGTCGTGACTTACCGGTGGTTTTGCTCGACAGGACCGGCTCACGAACGCGCTCGTTGGACGACAGCTCCGATTGAAGTGTCCCTTACGATCAACCGTTGTACCCTGGTGGTATGACCGTGATCGACCCAACAGGAAAACTCCAAAAGGGAGAGTGATCAGCGTACGTCACGTATACCTCGTGTTTTACATACATGTACTGTACATCGTTTACATGCAGGCCCAAATCTATGAACACGTTCTACGTGAGCCTATGTACTCTTTTTCATTCTGGGATTTCCCGGATCTGTGTGTGTGGTTTTTTTTTGCCCACTTCCGCGTAATAAACTTGATACTATCCACCACGTGCGTGCGCTTCTTTGTAATACAACAACAGTGCTGTAATACTCACTTCCCGTTCCAAAGTTGCCACCAAGGGCACACGATCGGCCACACACGGTTGCGCAACTCGTCGCAAGGCACACGCACACACAAACTGTGAGCATTCCCCCTGCGATTCAATTGTAGACTGTGTACGGTATACGAAATGAAGGCTTGAGCTCAGGCTATTAGGCTTCGGTCATAATTATTTATATTACTCGTTCTAATATCACAGGTATCTAGAAACAAGCGTGTTTGCCCCAGTTTCTCGGTGAATATACTCTGCACCTATCACATCACAGACATCTGGAAGCAAGCCTTTGGCCTCAGTTTCTCGGTGAATATACCCTGTACCTATCAAGTCAACCATGAGTCAACAAACCTTCAAATTCGGAAACAATTAAACCACAACCCGGATTTTCAGGTTTTGTCAGACGGAGACGAAGCAGCTGAGCCCGAGCCTTAGCCTTCATTTCGTAAACGGCCATTGTTTGTTTGTCTTTATTCTGCCCTGTGAAGGCTTACGGGCTACGTACGGGAAAGGAAAACCGGGATACGTCAGTGTTCTCGGTGATGGAAAGTTCCCGGAAAGATTTCCAGTTGTTGCGAAATCGGTCTAGTCCCGCTTATCCACGGCCCCTCCGTGACTAATACACAAACACCCCCCCCCCCACACACACACACAAACACACACAAACAAACATCCACGTACCCTCAGAAATAATATCAGGGGAATCCTAGTTGATAACGGGCAAAATATTGCTCGCCAAATCTGAGTAGGCCTATTCCAAAGTGATGGGCCAGATATGTTGAGAATGATCAGCTGCCCCACGCGTATAGTAAGAACTGTACCGCTATACACATACACACTATATACACTACAGCGAACAGCCGTCGGGGCTATACTGCATCCGATCATTAGAGCCTTTTTAACAACATGAAATGTTCGTATAATAATGTTCGTATATTATTCGAGTCATCAAAATAATGTTCAATGGAAATTCTCAGATTCGATATTTTGCACGCGCTTCCGAGGATTTGGACCGCTCCCGTGGATGGTGACAATTAATTGGTGAAAATTAATTAAACTGAAACCTAGCTATAAATTAAGCATTAAATGTGAATGCACTGAAGGATCTTTACCTAATTTATCTTACCACCTAATTATTCATTACTACCTTTGTAAATGTAATTAAACAAAAAAGTTATGATTTTAGCGTATAACAAGAAGTACTAACGGAAACAAGCATAACTGTAGTTAAGCATAATTTAAAATTAATTAAGCCGAATTTATTATTAATTAATTAATTATCTCATTATTTATTTATTGTTGCTTATTATTAATGAATTGTAATTAAACAAAACTACAATTAATTAACGTTAGTAAAGGGGGCAGACCCTTGTACAAGCTCCGGCTTCTTGTCTGACCTCCTCATACTATTTTCCCTAATTAAATACTTCTTCATTAATGTAAAAACAATCCTAATAGTATGGAAATAAACCTGAACCTGAACCTGACATGCTGATCATCCCTTGGCGGTCATTAGTGACGTCACGGAAAAAACCTCTATAGAAAAAATTGTGATTTTTTTTTTTTTAAACTGAAGAATCATAATGCGATGCGAAGGGCATGCGACCAGGCTACCAGTCCGGAAAATGGGCATAATAATAGACAATCATTCGTTGGTTAGATTCCCTGCTGTCAATTCACACGGGGATGAATAGTAGTCTTGTCCAAGGCGGTCTCTCCCGTACGTCTCCGGTGTCATGCCAAATAGTGCCCCCTGCCAAATAGTGTCCCCTGCCAAATAGTGTCCGCTCATTAGCATACTGATCGCTGATTGGTCCAATACGTATGACATTCAACCACCGTGGTTGGGGTATGGTTACGCACTATACACACGTATGACGCATTGTGTATGGTTGCTGGCCCAACACACGCAACGTTGGGGCATATAAGCGTCACGACGTATGACGCTTAACCACCGTGGTGAAGCTATAAGTGCGCATGCGCGAAGCCAGTTTTTACCGAGGCCTCCCACCTTCATTCATTCATTCATTCATGCATTTCTCGGGTACCGGTAGTTACAGGCACAAGCACGAAACAACCATAACCCTTATCCTAATCCTAACCCTAACAACTCTAATCCTGAACCTAACCCTAATCCTAATCCTAACTCTATCAGTAACGCTAACCCAACCCGAACTCTAACTCTGTCCGTAACTATAACCCAAACTGAAGCGCCGTAAGCCTAACCTACGCTGGTTTACAAAACACGTCCTTGTATAATATAGTCCCCACACAATTTACGGGGTACCAGCATGGCTGAACGACGGTGGTTAAGCGTCATATGTCGGTTCTCTTATATATCTCCAACGTTGGGCACTTTGGTACCGTTTGACCCTAACTGTAACCGTAACGCTAACCCTCACCCAAACTACCCTAATCCTAACCCTAATCCTAATCCAAACCCTAACCCTAACGACCCTAATCCTAATCCTAACCCTAAAACTATTCCTAACGCTAACCAACCAGCGATCAATATGCTAATGAGCGGACAGTATTTGGCAGGGACAAATTTCTGCTAATTACCCCCAGAAAAAAACCCCGCAAAATATTTATGTAGTCGATCGTCCAAGCCGAATTTCTGCAAGGATTTTGATTTCGTCATGCTAATGTGGGGAACAGAGTTCCACAGCGTGGGACCAGCTGGAAAGACCGATCTTTCTAAATCTCTGGAAGATTATGACCCACGAATGCTGATCGTTCGCAGCGGTTCCAAGTGCATCGATCTCCTTCGAATAATAATAACAATGATCAAGGGATGAGGCTCGAGTCCTTCTCTCCTTCCCTTGGGGAAACATAGACTTGTATCAGTACGCTGAACGATAATGCGCACAGAGCCATTTCTGCAGCCGATTTCAAGAAAAGCTGCGAAAGTTACGCAACGTACAAATGTTGCGTAAGTCTTGCGTCTCTATGACTCTTTTCAGCAATATTTTAGCAAAGGCAGCAAAATGTTGCGCAAGTTACGTAAAATAATGTTGCGCACATTTTGAGGTTTCGTGAAATCGGCTACAGCATCTTTATTTTGACCGAGGCAAGCATATCACATTATCACGCCAAAATAAGGCACTTTCATTCACACAACATCGGTGCAGTGTTAATGTTATTTGACAAGTTTATTTTTAATTTGAAAAATTACATTTATTCATTTCCATTTCATTTTTTCATTAATTAATTCATTATTTCATACATAGGTGCGACTGAAATTAAAAAAAAAAACATGTACAAGTAATTCGGTGGATTGCCACTTTTTAAGCACAGCTGCATAGAAGGTATGGGATAATTATTGCGCTAAGAAAAGTCCAATAAAATAATAAAAAACTTTACCCCATTGACCGACAACAGAGGGCGCCAGAGTGCGAGTTCATGGGAGCCGCCATTTTTTTCTTCTGAAAACCACGTGCGGGCAAAACTACAGGGCGCCCGCCGCGGCATAAACCAGTGACAAAGTTGAACTTGTGTCACGCCACACATAATCCAAGTTAGTCGGGTCTCCCATGGCATTACGAAACCCCGACGTGAACGAGGCCGAAGTGCCGGAAGGACGCCCTCTATCGTGGGTGGATGGTTAGTTCGCCGGCTGAGAGGATTCGCCGAACGGAGTGATCACCTTCATGAGGGGCTTGAAATGGAAAAAGACCGCCTGGTTGAGATTTAACGATGGGGGCGCGTTCGCCATGTGGTTAGTTTGCACGTAGACGGGCACAGCCAGGCGCTGGCTCGGACAGCTGCCGAGCTGCAAGAGGCTGGGCACCGGCTTCACGGCGATGGGCGTTGGGGCACCAGACGCGAAGCCACTCAACAAGAGCGGCGGACCCACGACGTCAGAGGGCGCCCCAGCCTGGGACCGTTTGACAGTCGCCGCCAGTGACGCAATACTCGTGGCCGCGCTACCGATGACGATGGTTTTATTGCACGCGTTATCGGTGCTGTTGTGGCGGTCGTTGCCATCGTTGCTCTTGTGTTGGTCGTCACTGTTGTCATTGCTGTCTCCGTTGCGCGTTCTACCGCTGCTGTGGTAAATATCGTTGTCGCTGCTGCAATTGCTGCTGTCATTGGTGTTGCTGTCAGTGTTGCTGTCGTCGTTACTCTCGTTCTTTCCGTCCTCGCCAATAATACTGGCCACGTCCACCTCACCACCGCCGGTCAGCTCGACCTCGGGCATCCCGTGTGAGCGCCGCCAGGCGTTGTATCTCCTGTTCCGGCGGACTTCGTCCGGCTCGGCCGCCGCCGCCCCTTTCTCCCCGTCGGGCGGCCCCCTGCCCTTCCGTCGCCTGCGCCGGTTCCGGCGAGACAAGACGTCGATCGAGCGTGTGTTGACCCGGCTGTTGGGGTCGCTGTGCCGGGCCCGGTGCATCGCGCAGTAGTCGGAGCGACGGAAGGTCTGCTGGCAGATGTCGCAGGAGTATGGCCGATCCTTGGAGTGGGTCTGCATGTGCGACCTCATGGACGACTTCTGGCGCAGCTTCATTCCACAAATCTGTGTCAATTGGTATCGTTTGTTTGTTTGGTGTCGCCGTCGCGGGGCGTTTGGTTCAGTGTTGTACGGTCGTCGTGGTCATCAGGGTTGTTGTCGTCGTGGGCGTTGTCGTGATTGTGATGGCGTTGTTGTTGTCGTCGTCGTTCCGTGCGTGACAGGGGAGATTAACAAAACGAGAAATTTCCATGTAAGCAAAACAAGAATTGAATTTGTCAAACAGACGAGACAGACTTTCACAATCTTTTGAACAACATTCTAAGACAATCGCGCAGGTGTGAATGTTGGATGCCGTAGCTGCCGGCTTCAGAGAGGACGCTCCATTTTGGACTCATAAGTAGTGTGTTGGGTCCATAGAGCTCTATAAATAAACTAGAGCGCGCATGCACTCATCGCGTGACGCGTGCCGACAAGGGAACTGGGACGCCATTACCAAAGAGGGCAAATGCATGGATCTCTATGGGGCAAACCACGGCAAACTAATCCAAATTTCTACAAAAGAAAGTAGGGCATTAAAATTTGCCAATCCCATGAGGTACTGATGGCCTTTCCTTTCATTACTAAAAATCATTTCTATAACATTTTTAGTTTCCGCATTCACAACCTTTCGGCTATACCTTTCCCCATATCAAATTACGCACGATTGCTACTGGCATCCGGGCACTTAGAGCTGAAGTTGCCCTCTTTGGTAATGGCGGATGCGCGTCCATATCGGCACACGTTCATTTTCCGTAGGTCGCTACCACTATCAAACCCACTTTACAGTCCTTCCGGTTCACTGTTATCATTCATTCATAGCACCCATTTTGATCTGTCCCATCAAGATCCCAGCTACCTCATTAATATTCATGAAGCCGTGAATATATGAATATAATTATTTGACCTCTCAATATTACTCAGTGAGATCGTTGACACTCATTGACCTCGTTTATACAATCGACGTCATGAATGTCTGACTGTATTAAGTCTCAACCATATACTACTATCTCAAGATTAAACTCATTTAAAAAAACTTTGTTTTCAGCTTTTGGTTGAAGAAGACGTGGCCGGAGCATAACAACCTTGTTTCCAGTTGGAGCTACGGCTAGGGCTATTGTCTTCGCATCTCCGTGTATTTCCGATAGGGGAAGACCTAGACCTAGCTCTAGACCCCCGTTTCGGACACGGCCTAACCTATAATGGACCTTTCCCATGAAATATGCAAATAAGAGCTGGCGCATGCGCTTTACTAAATTGGTGGGCAAACGAGTGCGCGTTGCGTGCAGGTTTGGAAATACGCGCGCAGGAGACGCTGAATAGCCAATGACCGCACGCCAAACTGTTTAGTGAGAAGGAACGCGCGCACGCCCGTGGAAAACTATGATTGGTTGGCAGCCCGCTTGCCCACCAATTTAGTTAAGCGCATGCGCTAGGTCTAATTTGCATATTTCATGGGAAAGGTCCATTGTTATTGGCCAACGCCTTGCCAACTCTTGAGGGCGCACTACTGCGTATCGCACGCGCTGCATGCTCACCTTGCAAGGGAAGAGCCTGAGGTCCGTGTGCACCACCTTGTGCTCCCGCAGGCTCTTGCTGTTGCGGAAGGTGGCCGTGCACATGTCGCAGGCGAAGGGCCGGGTGTCCGCGTGCACCATGAGGTGCGAGTTCAGGCTGGACTCCTCGCGGAAGCCCCGGCCGCACTGCTCGCACGTCAGCGGCCGCTCGTTGGTGTGCGTCCGCTCGTGACGGGCCAGGTAGAGCAGACCGCGGAACACCTTGCCGCAGTAGACGCAGATGAAGGGGCCCTTGTTGTACTTCTTCGGCCAGACTTTCTTCTTCTTCTTCGGCGGCGGCTCCTCCTCCCCTCCTCCGTCCGTCCCCTTCGCCTCTCCCGCCGCCAGGCCGTCCGATCGCTCGTCCGGCCGGCCGTCCGATAGCTCGACCGCCCGGCCGTCCGATCGCTCGACCGCCTGGCCGTCTGATCGCTTGACCGGCCGGCCGTCTGATCGCTTGACCGCCCGGCCGTCTTCGGGCGGCGAAGCCGAGGAGGTGACGGAGGGAGTGAAGGCGGGGCAGACGGCAGGCCGTACCGGTAGACGACTCCGCCGCCGGCGGCTCCGCTTGTCGCGGGCGATCCTGGCGACGTCGGGGCCGACGGAGGCACCGCCGTCCGAGTCAGACTCGCTGGGCGACGAGCCGGGCCGGAAGTCCGAGTCCGGCCCGCTGTCGAAGTCCAAGGTCCTACTGTCCGACTCGTACCCGTCCTCTCTGTAGGTCGGCACGAAGTTCCTCTTCCGTGAGCTCCTCCTCCTCGTGGTTTCACCTGTATAACGTCCGTCCAAAACCGACCAATTAAAAGCGAACAGACAAACAAACAACCAGCAACCAAACAGACAGACAGGCATACAAGTAGACAGACAAAAACACCCGTCAAACAAACGGAGAGACAGACAACCGTGAACCCCCCCAGTAGTATGTTGTGACCGATGTGCACCCCTTTTGGTGGTGCAAAAATGTGCAGGTGGTGCAGGTGGTGCAGGTGGTGCAGGTGGTGCGGGTGGTGCGGGTGATGCGGGTGGTGCGGATGTGCGGGTGGTGCGGTTGGTGCGGGTGGTGCGGATGTGCGGGTGGTGATGTACGTGGTGCGGTAATGGTGGACGCATAGGCCTACGGCTATTTTGTATTGCATTGTTGCCTTTTTAAAATTATTATTATTATTAATTTTTTTTAATTTTTTTTTTTTTTTTTTTTTTTTTTCCCCCCAGCGTTTTCTAACAAACAAACAAACAAACAAACAAACAAACCACACCCAAACAGACAAAGGAACAAAAAAGTCAAACAACAGCTACGAATTGCGACAAGGGAGTTGGGTTAAATAACGGTCGAAACGGGTGCCTAAAACCAACCGGAACTCACCAGAACATTCCTTATGTGGTCAACGGGCGATATACGGTTTGAATGATTTTATTGAACTCTTTCATACTTCACAAATCTTTACAAATCAAGGTAGGTGGTTGTTCTGCCGTCATAAGCCACTTTCTTTCTTTCTTTTTGGATATAAGTATGAAAATGCAGTTTTCAACATTACGTTACATACGTTTGTATGGTTCAGTTTAACTAATAAACAAACAAAAAAGCTACCAGTGGCAGTATCTATCTAATGGTAGTCGTTATCAAATGTACATTTAAATTAGACTACTAAGTAAAAAACAAAAACAAAACAACAAATCAATGTGTATTGATACTAACTTGATGACAAAGCAAAAAGTGAAGCCGGTGCAGTTGTGTTCAGTCCGAAGATGGAACGCGTAATGATCGTCTGCGAGGGTGACAGGGCACGTTGAATCGGTGCTAGGTGAGTTGTTACTACAAGTCCGAGTCAAGGGGACATTAGTCTCGATCGAACAAAACAAAGAGGGCTTAATCAGGGACCTGCGCGTCTCTATTGGAAAGAACGATGAGGGGGTAATGAGCGACCTGCACGTCTCTATCGAACCAAACAAAGAGGGGGATAATCAGGGACCTACACGCCTCTATTGGACAGAACGACGAGGGGTAATGCGGGGCCCGCAAATCTCTCTCGGGCAGGACAAAGAGGGATCTGTGAGTGTCTATCGGACAGAACAAAGAGGGAATCTAGAAGGCTGAATGTTATTGATGTCGGTTCAATGCCGGCCACGAACAGTGTCGGTAATTCTAATGAAGGTATATTGTCCGATTGACGTATTTGAGCGCGGTCGTGGAAGTCTTCAAGAGACTTGACTGCTTGCAGTCGGCAACGTACTCATCGTCATCTGTGCATCCATCTAAAAACATCAAACAGGAATCGGGACCTGCTCATTGTACTCATCCACCTGCTCATGTTGCTCATCGACCTGCTCATTGTACTCGTCCACCTGCTCATTTTGCTCATTCACTTGCTCATTTTGCTCATTCACGTACTCATTTTGCTCATTTCCTGCTCATTTCCTGCTCATTTTGCTCATCTTGCTCATTTCCTGCTCATTTTGCTCATCGACCTGCTCATTTTGCTCTCATAAAGAAATAGGATTCTCTAATCCTTACCATCTCTAACTTTTTCTTCCGCTTTCATCATGTTGGAACAAGCCGAGAAATTCGGCATGGTGTTTAACCATTACCCTGTCCAGGGCCTTGTCAACTTCCATGCCTTTATCTAGTTTTTCTTTGAGATCTGCGAGAATAACTTGGTGGGTTTCATTTTCTTCAAGATGCAAGTAACTTGACAGGAAATCCTTGTAGTTGTCAAAGAAGATTCTCTTGACTGCCCAGCAGGTTTTCCTATTGGCTTTGTCTTCGGCTTCATCTTCGTCCATACCATTGTCGATGTACTTCTCGTGTTTCTCATTCCACATATCTCTGGTTGCCTCTTTGGCCTCTTTCAACCAGTCTTGGTAAGCGATATTATCTTCCAATTCAGAGCTGGACCCATCTTCTTCCGACAAGTCATCGTCAGTTTCTTCCTCTGATTCGTCATCACTCTCCTCCAAATCGTCACCATCATCCTTAGATTCAGTCCCGTCACCATCAATTGTAGATTCAGTTCCGCTGCTGTCTGTTTCTGAATCCTGACATCTACGCCTTTTAAATCCCGGTTCATAATCTTCTACGTTAGAATTGGCTGATCGAAATGTTCTTATGTTACGATCATCGTCAATGTCGTCCATTTTCGATTCACCCGCAACGTGTGCATTTTCTTCATGTCTTCGAAGGTTATATCGCCGACTATAGCTTTTGCTGCAGCGATGACAAGCATAGCGTTTTAGCCCAGAAAAAGTATTCATGATGTTTACTCGTGGAGTGTCGATCTCCAAATGGGAAGACATGTTTAAAATTGGGCAATATATAAATGTCCTGTTTTCTGTCCTCATTCGGGTGAAATGAGCAGAAATGAGCAGAAATGAGCAGAAATGAGCAGAAATGAGCAGAAATGAGCAGAAATGAGCACAGACATGAGTAGAAATGAGCAGAAATGAGCAGAAATGAGCACAGACATGAGTAGAAATGAGCAGACATGAGTAGAAATGAGCAGACATGAGCAGAAATGAGCAGACATGAGTAAAAATGAGCAAAAAATGAGCAAACATGAGCAGACATGAGCACAGACATGAGCAGACATGAGCAGACATGAGCAGACATGAGCACAGACATGAGCAGACATGAGCAGACATGAGCACAGACATGAGCAGACATGAGCAGACATGAGCACAGACATGAGCAGACATGAGCAGACATGAGCACAGATATGAGCAGACATGAGTAGAAATCAGTAAAATGGGGGAATGCCCGGGGCAAAGAGAAATTCTCGCTCCCCATTATTTTATGGGTTTTCCCCGGAGCAGTCCCCCATTTTGCTCATTTCTACTCATGTCTACTCATGTCTGTGCTCATGTCTGCTCATGTCTGCTCATGTCTGTGCTCATGTCTGCTCATGTTTGCTCATTTTTTGCTCATTTTTACTCATGTCTGCTCATTTCTGCTCATGTCTGCTCATTTCTACTCATGTCTGCTCATTTCTACTCATGTCTGTGCTCATTTCTGCTCATTTCTGCTCATTTCTACTCATGTCTGTGCTCATTTCTGCTCATTTCTGCTCATTTCTGCTAATTTCTGCTCATTTCTGCTCATTTCTGCTCATTTCTGCTCATTTCTGCTCATTTCACCCGAATGAGGACAGAAAACAGGACATTTATATATTGCCCAATTTTAAACATGTCTTCCCATTTGGAGATCGACACTCCACGAGTAAACATCATGAATACTTTTTCTGGGCTAAAACGCTATGCTTGTCATCGCTGCAGCAAAAGCTATAGTCGGCGATATAACCTTCGAAGACATGAAGAAAATGCACACGTTGCGGGTGAATCGAAAATGGACGACATTGACGATGATCGTAACATAAGAACATTTCGATCAGCCAATTCTAACGTAGAAGATTATGAACCGGGATTTAAAAGGCGTAGATGTCAGGATTTAGAAACAGACAGCAGCGGAACTGAATCTACAATTGATGGTGACGGGACTGAATCTAAGGATGATGGTGACGATTTGGAGGAGAGTGATGACGAATCAGAGGAAGAAACTGACGATGACTTGTCGGAAGAAGATGGGTCCAGCTCTGAATTGGAAGATAATATCGCTTACCAAGACTGGTTGAAAGAGGCCAAAGAGGCAACCAAAGATATGTGGATTGAGAAACACGAGAAGTACATCGACAATGGTATGGACGAAGATGAAGCCGAAGACAAAGCCAATAGGAAAACCTGCTGGGCAGTCAAGAGAATCTTCTTTGACAACTACAAGGATTTCCTGTCAAGTTACTTGCATCTTGAAGAAAATGAAACCCACCAAGTTATTCTCGCAGATCTCAAAGAAAAACTAGATAAAGGCATGGAAGTTGACAAGGCCCTGGACAGGGTAATGGTTAAACACCATGCCGAATTTCTCGGCTTGTTCCAACATGATGAAAGCGGAAGAAAAAGTTAGAGATGGTAAGGATTAGAGAATCCTATTTCTTTATGAGAGCAAAATGAGCAGGTCGATGAGCAAAATGAGCAGGAAATGAGCAAGATGAGCAAAATGAGCAGGAAATGAGCAGGAAATGAGCAAAATGAGTACGTGAATGAGCAAAATGAGCAAGTGAATGAGCAAAATGAGCAGGTGGACGAGTACAATGAGCAGGTCCCGATTCCTGTTTGATGTTTTTAGATGGATGCACAGATGACGATGAGTACGTTGCCGACTGCAAGCAGTCAAGTCTCTTGAAGACTTCCACGACCGCGCTCAAATACGTCAATCGGACAATATACCTTCATTAGAATTACCGACACTGTTCGTGGCCGGCATTGAACCGACATCAATAACATTCAGCCTTCTAGATTCCCTCTTTGTTCTGTCCGATAGACACTCACAGATCCCTCTTTGTCCTGCCCGAGAGAGATTTGCGGGCCCCGCATTACCCCTCGTCGTTCTGTCCAATAGAGGCGTGTAGGTCCCTGATTATCCCCCTCTTTGTTTGGTTCGATAGAGACGTGCAGGTCGCTCATTACCCCCTCATCGTTCTTTCCAATAGAGACGCGCAGGTCCCTGATTAAGCCCTCTTTGTTTTGTTCGATCGAGACTAATGTCCCCTTGACTCGGACTTGTAGTAACAACTCACCTAGCACCGATTCAACGTGCCCTGTCACCCTCGCAGACGATCATTACGCGTTCCATCTTCGGACTGAACACAACTGCACCGGCTTCACTTTTTGCTTTGTCATCAAGTTAGTATCAATACACATTGATTTGTTGTTTTGTTTTTGTTTTTTACTTAGTAGTCTAATTTAAATGTACATTTGATAACGACTACCATTAGATAGATACTGCCACTGGTAGCTTTTTTGTTTGTTTATTAGTTAAACTGAACCATACAAACGTATGTAACGTAATGTTGAAAACTGCATTTTCATACTTATATCCAAAAAGAAAGAAAGAAAGTGGCTTATGACGGCAGAACAACCACCTACCTTGATTTGTAAAGATTTGTGAAGTATGAAAGAGTTCAATAAAATCATTCAAACCGTATATCGCCCGTTGACCACATAAGGAATGTTCTGGTGAGTTCCGGTTGGTTTTAGGCACCCGTTTCGACCGTTATTTAACCCAACTCCCTTGTCGCAATTCGTAGCTGTTGTTTGACTTTTTTGTTCCTTTGTCTGTTTGGGTGTGGTTTGTTTGTTTGTTTGTTTGTTTGTTTGTTAGAAAACGCTGGGGGAAAAAAAAATAAAAAAAAATAAAATAAAAAAAAATAAAAAAAAATTAATAATAATAATAATTTTAAAAAGGCAACAATGCAATACAAAATAGCCGTAGGCCTATGCGTCCACCATTACCGCACCACGTACATCACCACCCGCACATCCGCACCACCCGCACCAACCGCACCACCCGCACATCCGCACCACCCGCATCACCCGCACCACCCGCACCACCTGCACCACCTGCACCACCTGCACCACCTGCACATTTTTGCACCACCAAAAGGGGTGCACATCGGTCACAACATACTACTCCCCCCCCCAAAAAAAACTCTCCAAAACAGCAATTTTATTAACCGAATCACTGCTCACGACTAATAAACTATTTCTTACACTACAGAACGGTGCGAAAACCGTGTCGATCTTGTTTTTCCTTTTCCCACTTGTTAACACACACTGTGGCAATCTTTTGACCTTTTGACCTTTTAAGTGTATTGGATCGGACATTATACCCCTATGACGTAATAGCCTCCAGCCCCCCCCCCCCCTCCCCGTGCGACAAGACTACGATGGGATTAAAGTCGATTCCGAGTATCCTTCATTGTCCAGGGGATTAGGCTACAGGGGATCATCCCCAATTTCCATTGATTACTTTTGGATTCTCATGGTGGCCCAAGTCTATATCAAATTACTGTAGTACGTGTCATTGTGAGCGGTCTATTGGCAGCGGATTATCCCATTTAGGCCTACCCCTATTTGAATAAACTGGGCCAGTCATGTACCAGTGTTTTGTCCGTGACATCTCCCAATGCACCGTGACTTCTCCATCAATTGCGGCATTCGTTTCGTAGAAAAAGTCAAACGCAAACATCATGTTATATCTATGATGCAACGCGGTACCCACCGCTATACATTATTCGAATCCACCACACGACCTCGACCAGCTCGGTGGTCCAGTGGTTAAGACGTCCGTACTAGAATTCGGGAATCGCGGGTTCGAATCCCGCCCGAGTTGCCTGAAATATTTTTATCAGGCACCGGGCAAAGCACTGAGCATTCAGTGTTTACCACCACGTCGAGTAAGGGCAAAACCTCTTTGAATTACATTCTCCTCGACGCAAACATCATGTTATATCTATGATAAAAGTCAAACGGTAATGGTTTTTTTTTTCAAACCCTTATTTCAACACAATGTTAATCTCATCCCGTGCAAAAAATTACCCGTTCCTATTCATGTGTTAATAAAACAAAAAACTAGGAGGGCCTGACGTTTCGATCCCAGAGGGATTTGGGGGTTAGAATAGAGTTTCAAGAAGGAGTGTGGCTATAAAAAGAGCCGGTAACTCTCTTTTCAGAGCCACACTCCTTGAAAGAGAAGTGCTACATGGTGTCACCGCAAACCTTCAACTTAGTATTTTCACCATGCAAACCTCCAAATAACAGATGGCCTGACGTTTCGATCCTTTTGAGAAAAGTCCTGCTAGGATCGAAACGTCAGGCCCTCTAACTTTTGCGATTTATGTATTATTTACAGGTCATTTTAGTCAGTGAGCAGTTTGCAACAGTTTTTTTGTGTGTATTATTAACTTCTTATATTGGCATGCTCCAATGAAAGACAACGCGCTGGCATGTCCCGCTACAACCCAAAGGCCATCGGACAGAAAGTAGGAATCCACCCACTTCCATCACTGCAAAGTCTACGGTCCGTTGGGCCCCGAAGGCTCGGATAAAAGACTTTTGCCCGGCTGGAGTGGGAGGCTAGTCTTGGGGTGGGGGTTCAATACACGCGGTAATCCGGCTTAGTGCAGTACTACAATCATATACAGTTGTACCAAGGAGGCTCGCCTAATACCTCCTTGGTTGTACAGGCGCAGAGATGTACAATACAGTATGTGACCATAATATAGAGCTCTATGGTACACCTATGGGTACACACACGGTAACCGCACTGACTCACGATGTAGGCAGAACTGATAATGATTACGTAACACCCCTGACAAAAGACAAACACATGCACCAGGTTCGATTTCGCTTCACTCTCTTCCCCCTTCCTTCGTGTACATGTATCTGTGTTGTCCTTGTCACTCTGCCTTTGAGAAAGGTCCTGCTAGGATCGAAACGTTGAGCTTGAAAATGGCTAGAAATATACACCCTTGTGACGGCGTGACACTGACCATGGCCATGCACTGACCATGCACTGACAGTCATTGCAGGAAAGTTAGTTAGGGTATAATGACTATGAGCATTCGTAGTTAACAACTATATGTACTAGTTGGGCCCTACCTCATACCTGTACCCCATGGAGCCTGTAGTGTACATACTGTACATGTACATTCCAACTTCGTATTAATGAAGTTGCTTCTACGAAAGCCTGTGTTCTCTTTACAAGTTCGTATTAAGTGCTTGCAATAAGTGGATAATACAAATATATTCACAATTATAACTGGTGAGTGGTGATGACCATGACAATGAAATGTGAAAAGGAGAGATCGCGATTTCTGTATAACCATGGAGTTATGTAATTATGTTTCCATGGTATAACTATAGAGCAAGGAAAAAGCAGGGACATACATGTAATTATAAACTTTGAAGCGACATTGTTCTGGTACTGTGGTAGTATTTTCTTTACTCCGTGGTGGTGTTTGTATATGCCGTGGATCGATACTAAGGCACAGCTAGTAAGTAGAGATCGATGTCAGAAGGGCCAACTGGCAATCTCAACTCTCAACTGGCCCGTGATGAGAGGTGAGATGAGCCCCCTTCGTTCTCCGTCAGTGTACGGGGCGAATAGTACTACTCACCCATCGGGTAGGAGTCGGCCACCGTGTAGTGACGGTCGTTGCCCGGTGTTACTGGTAGCTGGAACGCGTACATGTTACCCCAGCAGTTCAGCAGCGGCGAGTTAGCTCAGGTTGGCAGTCTGTGAGCTCCCTCTCCCTCCGATGGACGACACGTCTGCACGGTGCGAGCGTCTACGCGTGTGTGCTGTGTTGTGGCTCGCGTGTTTACCGTCACCCAACTCGCTGTGTGTGTTTGTGTGCATTCAACCATACATGTGTATGGCCAGCCAAGTGGGTCTTAACTAATTTAATAATTTCTAAGCGAAAACAAGCACACATTTTTGTCTATAAAGCTATAGGCCCTATATACAGCTCCATTTATTTCATCAACCAGAAAAAAAACAGAAAAAAACCCAGAACAACCAGAACTACCAGAACAACAACAACAACAACAACAACAACAACAACAACAACAACAACAACAACAACAACAACAACAACAACAACAACAACAACAACAACAACAACAACAACAACAACAACAACAACAACAACAACAACAACAACAATAACAACAACAACAACAACAATAACAACAACAACCCGGTTGGGCACACTGTGACCTTTTGACCTCAAAAGGAAAAAAAAAAGTAGCGGGCGGAGTCAAAGATGGGGAGGTATTTATGAATATCAAATAAATGTATGAATATTTATGAGGGTAGGTTAAAATGTTGGAGCAGAGTTTGATCTTGTTGTCGGCGTGGGAGTGAGAAGAGGGGTGTGTTACAATGTCTGGCACAGTTTGTCCTAAGAATGATTATTGTGGAGGGAGAAATGGGTTAAAATATTATGGAGGCAGCATACAAGGGGAGGAACAATGAGTCATAGGCCGTGACGTGGAAAAATTACCCACGGCTTAACCGTGGAGGCAAGGAGGACGATCCACGGGAGATAATCTTCTGACAAAGGGCAGTAGGCCATATACTTTACTTTGCCTGCGTTACGGTTGTATAGCAGGCAAAAGTCGTCTGCAGCCAATTTCACGAAACTTCAAATGTTGCGTACGCAACATTTTGTTGCTTAACTTACGCAACATTTTGATGCCTTTTCTAAATACTGCAGAAAAGAGCCATTGTGGCGCAAGACTTATGCAACATTTTATATTTCGTAACTTACGCAACTTAATGAATGCCTTACAAGAAAAGGGCAGATTCCAGGTATGGGCGTTTGTTCGTTGCATATTTGCATATCAATGGAGTGTTATGCGTTGGATTGGGCAGGGGGTTAAAAGGCAATAGGGTTGTTCAGCTTGCGACCTCGGTCCAGCCAAGACCAAAACAGGTCGCGGAAGGTACAAAACCGAATTAAGAAGCGTACTGTTACGTAAACTAGCCACAAGGTTTTCCAGAGTTTTTGCTCATTAAGTTTTCATCTCTGGTTTTTAATCCTGTGGGTGTATATGGTGAATTACAACAGTAATTTTCTTTGATTGTACAAGAAAAGAAAATATATGTCGTTAAAATAATTATATGTTTTGATTAATAAACTCCGAGCCAGCTCCATATGACTGGACTATCGGCATGCTATTACCCAGAAAGATGTGAATGTTTCCTGTGGAGAAAGGAAGACGAGCAGAGTACACTGTTCGAAACGTCGAGTTCCTCCGGTTCTTTTCAGAACCACACTTACTCACAAAAGAGAATTTACATGGTGTCTCCGCAAACCTATTTATCCCGAAGTTTAATTGTGATTCTACGAGCAGAAGCACAATGTGAGGAGTCACAATGTCATCTTTTTCTCGTCCCTCTCTCTCCCCTCCAGTACTTCTGCCGTGGTCTGTAGGGACGGCGCGGGTAAAAATCCTGATCTCGCCGGTAGGGAGCGGGACGAGAAAAAGATGTCATACTGACACTGAACAATTGTGTTTGTGCGAAGTAGAATAATGAGTAGAACGGCAGCGCCGGTTTCGACAAGTCCGTGAGGGTAGGTGGCGGGTAAGATAATCCTTCGGACACAATATATACAGGACTAATAAGGCACCGATCGCGGCCGTCGCCTTTGACCACCGCGAGAGGTTAAAAAAAAAGGTAATGGGAAATTTCGAAACTGAATAAACACCGAACAATAGACCTTGCATTTGTCTCATTTCTGCTCAATACATTGCAAATTTTACTCATTTACTCATTTTACTCATTTTACTCATTTACTCATTTACTCATTTACTAATTTTTACTAATTTTTACTCACTTTTACTCATTTTAATACTCATTTTACTTATTTTACTCATTTTACTCATTTTTACTCATTTTACTCATTTTACTCATTTTACTCATTTTTCTCATTTTACTCATTTTACTCATTTTACTCATTTTACTCATTTACTCATTTTACCCATTTTACTCATTTTACTCATTTCTGCTCAATTCACTGCTCATTTCTGCTCATGTTCATTTTACTCATTTTACTCATTTCTACTCAATTCACTGCTCATTATGCAACATTTTACTCAATTTACTCACTTCTGCTGAATTCCCTGCTGATTTCTGCTCAATTCACTGCTCATTATGCTCATTTTACTCATTTTACTCATTGTATTAGTTTTACTCAGTTTACTCATCATACCCAATTTACTCATTTCTTCTCAATTCACTGCTCACTTTACTCATTTCTTCTCAATTATTTTACTTACTGGTACCCTCTTTTTTTCAAATCAGTAGGCCTATAATTATACGCAATGTCAATATAAGGCATCGTCAACCTTGTAGGAGTTTTTATCGCATCACGATTTCCAACTGTAGTGTAGAGGGACTCTTCTGACACACTTTGACTTTTGACCGCGTAAGAGAGAAGGGAAAAGGGGTGGAGAAAAGGAGGGGATTCGTACCGTAGATATGATTAAGATTACTAACCATGAATAATATACAATAATTATGTGAATAGGAATGGAGAGTAGGTTAAACATTCTGGAAGAGGTTGACCTTTGGTATGAAGATATCGGACGTGGAGGGGTTAAGAATTCTGGCACAGCTTGGTATTATAATATACTGATTATAAAGACTGTTTTGAGCCACATCGAGGCGCTAGTATAGGCCTACAGGTATACTCCGAAGCAATTTTTCCTTAATTTTTTTTATGAACTTCTCCAACTCTATTTTTCTTCAACTTTTAAGATGAATTCCAGCCTTTTATTTCTTTTATTTTCAACTGTCTTTTCTCCTTTCTGATTTCTTTACTTTACGTTACGTTTGCCCGAAAATCGATTGAGAAAAAAATGATGAAATTCCGAGAAACGATTACAGTATACCAGTAAGTGTTGAGCGGGGGTGTACATTACATTACAATGTAACCTATTTTTTTGTGTTAATGCTAATCATTGTGCAGGGCGCCACCAACGGCCCACTCCGCCAAGGCCACAGCCCCATCCAACATGGCCGCCAAGCGGAAGCAAGACGACAAGCATCTGAAACTTCTCCGCGAGCTGGGGGCCAAGCCGGACAACAAGAAATGCTTCGACTGCGAGCAGCGGGGGCCCACCTACGTCAACATGACGGTCGGCTCCTTCGTCTGCACCCGCTGCAGCGGGATCCTGTGAGTAGGCGCCCTTTTTCCACCCCCTCCCCTCCGGAGCCCTGGAGGGTTGGGCCCGTGCAATGTGCACACAGTGACGTAGTGCTGGGCTCCGCCAGTCACGCCGTCTTGCCCAGATCGTCCACATGTTCGGCCAACTTCCAGTCGAAAAAACTCGAATTAAAGCTTTAATAAGGATGACAAAGACCTATCGTGGATGTCTATGAAGAAAGATGATGTAGCAGTACGTTTTGTCTGCTTGTAGTACGCATGGGAAATTTGATTTTTTTTTCCCCGTGGAAAACTCACGTAGTGCCGGAGGGTGAATACACAAATGCAATTAGGTCTTCTCATTTCTCATACAGACATTGTGGTCACGCCTACTTTGGGTTTTTTAGGACACAAAAAGGTCCACTTTTTTTTTAGGCAAGTTATGCTTGGGTCAGTATGTGGTGCTTATGATTCCCAAGCCATTGCTCTTCTTAATTTATTGGTGAGATTTTCAGCACTCTTTCAATTTTCAAAAACAAGCAGACAGACATTTTGTGTGTGTTTATAGAAATTATAGGAGACTGCAACTTATCCATATGTGTTCAGATTCAGAATACTTTTGAACACAAATGGGCCCCTGCCCCTACCAGTTTGGCAGAATGACATGAACTTTTTCCTTTGAGGAAGGATTAGATAAGTCAGTTCCTTCACAGTTTTTGAGCACTAGAATAAACTTTGTGATGATGTTTCTACGTCGAGAGTGTCACTAATTTTGGACTGATTTTAGTTTATTACCTTCACCAAAAAAGAGTAGGAAAAAAAATCATAGTTAGACCCCCAATTGTAATGTAAACAATATCCATGGTCTGGCGCTACCACTTACACACCACAAAAATCATGATTTGGGGGAAAAACTGTCAATTTACAATTACAATTACAATTGGTGGTCTAAATTTGGGTTTAGGTTTTTTGGTTTTTTTGCAGACTTTTACAGTGAGGACATTAAACTAAAGGAAGTGTATATTCCCCCGGCAACGGCATTCTTCCCGGAGGTCGTTCCTGCTGATCTTATGCATATTCATGAACACTCTTTGCTCTGATTGGCCAACATCAGAGTACAGAGCATGTATGCGTAAACGTTATGTAATGGCAATTGGCCAATCAGACTAAGAGACCGGAAGAACAGTGTTTGCGGGAAGAGTGACTTTGACGATTGAATATCCTAAACTAAAATCTTGCCCTATTTTTTGTTTTGTTTTTTGGGCCCACCTCACAGACGCGGAATCAATCCACCCCACCGAGTCAAATCTATCTCCATGACAAGCTTCACGATACAGGAGATTGAGTTTTTAGAGAAACACGGCAATGAGGTAGGCCAGGAGTCTGTGTGTGTGTGTGCCGGGCCTCTAGATAGAGACCCGACACTTGGTGCGTCCCAATCTTATGCGCTGTCTGTGCTGCAGATGTTTACAACCTTCATCAATTCTCCGGGGGGTAATGGAGGATTGTGGAGGATTGAGGAAGGTTGTAAAATTTGTACTGGAGGAGTGTGGAGGATTGAGGAAGGTTGTAAAATTTGTACTGGAGGATTGTGGAGGATTGAGGAAGGTTGTAAAATTTGTACTGGAGGATTGTGGAGGATTGAGGAAGGTTGTAAAATTTGTACTGGAGGATTGTTGAGGATTGAGGAAGGTTGTAAAATTTGTACTGGAGGATTGTGGAGGATTGAGGAAGGTTGTGAAATTTACATTGGAGGATTTTTGAGGATATGAAAAGCTGTGGAACTTTGACAAAGGCACGTACCGTGGAGCTACCTACTAATAGCCCCATGCATGTACTGTCTATAAACAAAGGATCCATTTACATGTAGTTAGCTGTGGAGGATTGAGGCAGTGGGGTACATGTACATGCACAAACTCATATTGGAGGATTGTGGAGGATTGAGGCAGTGAGGATCTTGCACAAACTCACATTGGAGGATTGTGCAGGATTGAGGAGGGTTCCAGGCACGCAGCACTAGGGGGTTAAGGAAGGTTGCTGTCAACAGCCGGCAAGCAAAGGTGACAAAAGTGCCGGTACATTCAACCAAAGGCCCCAGGTTCAAAGCCTGGCCCAGTTAAAATTATGTACTCTGCCCATCTCCTGAGTACACACCTCAGTAAAGCTTGAGTTTGCGGCTTTTTTCAGAGCCACACTCCTTCTCAAATGAGAAGTGCTTCATGGTCTTACCGCAAACCTTCCACTTTGTATTTCCACCATGTAAGCCTTCAAGTCTTATCTATTCACCCCGTAGACCCATTGCGCGACTGCTGTTTACATTCCATCACGTGACTTACAGTGGGTATGTTTTCATCTCGTTTGGAGGCAGAGCAGCCATTGAAATGCACAGGGAAGAAATGCGGACAACAATAATAGTCTTCTTTGCTCATTTCCACTCTCTGTTCTGCACTAAATGAGATTCAAAAATTACCCACTAGTGTAAGTCACGTGAGGGCAATACGGTCGTGGCAGTGGTCGCGCAAGCGGTCTGTTGACTTTGTGTGTGTGCGTGCGTGTGTGTGTTTGGTCTCCTCGCCGTGCAGTATTGCCGGCAGACGTGGCTCGGCCTGGAGAACTCCCGCAGCTCCTCGCTGGAGTCGAAGGACGAGCAGAAAGTGCGGGACTACATGGTGCAGAAGTACGAGCGCAAGCGCTGGTACGTGCCGCCTGGCCAGGCCAAGCTGAACAGCAGCAGCAGCAGCAGCACCCCGGAGGCCCAGCCGCTGAAGAAGCTGGTCGCCAACGACTCCCCGAAAGCCGTGAGTCCCCCCCCCCCCCCCTCCTCCCCCCCGATCAACCCGCGGCCAGCGGCGGCTGTCCGGGAAAAAGCCAAAGCTCGCCCTCTGTTGTCGCGAGACTGTCACTAAGACAGAGTGGACTATTTCTGAAGCGCCGAGTCCCTCAGCGCCGTTCAAACCTCACGACGACATAAAGTCTCGAAAATGTGGACGACTGATGTTTCAATCTCTAGCAGGACCTTCCTCTGCCACACAACAATCCTGCCTTTGAGAAAGGTCCTGCTAATTTAGGTCAGTTTGCCAACAATTGTGTATATTCCCTGTAAGAAAATGGCTGCACTGAATGTATTTGTACTAGGCAGGCAGGCAGAAAGTGGATTTGCTTTGAGGTGATTTTCTGAGATTTTTTTTTGGGGGGGGTTGTCTTGTCCAGACGACGACCTCAGCCACAGCACCCACCAACAAGCTGGCTGCCAAGATCTCCCTTCCCATGCCGGGCGCGGTGGGCGCGGTGCCCGGCCCCGCCCTGCAGGCCGGCGCCAAGCCCACCCCGGCGGCCACGCCCGCCCAGCTGCAGTTCAGCGAGACGCGCCAGCCGTCGATGGACCTGCTGGGAGATCTCGGCGGCGACCCCTTCAGCGCACCTCAGCAGCAGCAGCAGCAGCAGCAGCAGCAGCAACAGCAGCAAGTAGCCCCAGTGGCTGCGGTGGCACCTGCAGGTAAGGTTCCTAGGGCCAGCGGGAGAGCCTGGATCGCGGTCAGCGTGCTTTGTGTCAGGAATTGACACGCTGCGCCAGGAATCTTAATCCGGGTCAGGGTTAGGGTCAGGGTCAATGGAATCTTGTCAGAATTGACCCACTACTCCAAGAATCGTCAATCAGGGTCAGGGTTAGGGTCAGGGTTAGGGTCAGGGTCAGGGTCAAGGTCAATGGAATCTTGTCAGAATTGACCCACTACTCCAAGAATCCTCAATCAGGGTCAGGGTTAGGGTTAGGGTCAGGGTCAGGGTCAGGGTCAGGGTGAATGGAATCTTGTCAGAATTTGCCCACTGCCCCAAGAACTTCCATCATCTACAATTTCATTTTTACCATCAGTTAAAATGACGATGCAGTGATGATTGTGCATTTTGTTTCCCCACACAGCGTCAGGTGGCTTTGCGAATTTCGGTCAGGCATTTTCAAGCCAGCCAGCCACGCAAGGTAAGTGGTTTTAGCTCTCGACCCCAACTGCTCTTTAAAAAAAAAAAAAAATTGGTTTGGTTAATGCTTACAAATTCTTGGTTGAGGCATCTGGTTATCGTTGGTGGTAAATTCTTAAAACAATTTTTGGCGGCTTGATTCGACAGGAACTCAGCCGGCTAGTTTCGATCCCTTCGGCGCCTCCCCCTCCTTCCCCGCCTCGAGCAACTTCAGTGCATTCGGCCAGGCGGCCACGGCCGCGCCCACCAGCGCGCCGGGCGGGGCCTTCGCCGCGGCGACGGCCGGAGCCGCGCCCCAGGCCCCCGCCGGCGCCGGCTTCAACGCTTTCGGGGCGACTCCCGTCCAGCCGGCGCCGGCCGCCCAGCCGGCCACCAGCGGGTTTGCGGCCTTTGGGGCCGCCCCCGCTGCTGCTGCTCCTACTCCGGCCGCTTCGGCCGGCGTCACCCAGACGGCTCAGTCGCTGCTGAGCCTCAGCCTGAGCAACGCCGCGCCTAGCAGCGGCAACCAGCCTTCGGGCGCCGACAAGTACGCCATCTTCAGTACCCTGGCCACAGACGCCGGCGCTAACAGCGGCGGCAGCGGCGGTGGTGGTGGTAGCGGCGGGACCAGCATCAACTGGAGCGGCGGAGGTAGTGCTGCGACGTCGTCGTCCGGAGGCGGCGTTGGTGGAAGCAGCAGCATCGACTGGTCGGGGGCCGGTAAAGGCGGCGGTTCCAGCGTCCTGAGTGGAGGGGGCATCGACTGGGGTCCGGGGAGCAATACCAACATCAAGCAGCCGACGACCAGCAGCGGCCTCGGACTCATGACCTCCGGTGAGTTTTCCTTCAAGGGGGGGGGGGAGCAGGGGTGGATATTTCTCAAAAATCCTTACAGTGAGTCAGTAACTTGACTTACCGTAGATAAACCATGGAGTGGTCCTCTATTTGTGGTTTCCCGGCATCGTTTGTCAGCTTGCGATTCTTCTTGCGTTAAGAGGCAAGCAGCAATTAGACGTGCTGCTGTCTCAAGTTGTTGTCGTTTCGCCTGGGCTCAATCGGAAGAGCGAGACCAGTTACCGGGGCCCCAGGAAATTAAGAGATCGACAACACGGGCCCCAAAGCTTCCTGCCACTGATCTTACACCGCGGCGATGAGTTGTTGGCTGAAAATCACCACGGACCAGCCAGAAGCCGTGGGCCATTTCCAACTACACGGGCAGGTGCTAAGCTTTGGTTGTTGTTTGTTTTTTCTTCTTCGGTATCTCCCAGGTCCAAATCCGTTTGGCGGTCAGGGAAGCACAGCGGCAGGGATGGGCCAGGCTAGCGCGCAGCCAGTCTACACCAGCAGCATGGGCGGCTTCGGGGCCCAGTCCACCCCGCAGACGGCCGGCTTTGCCGTCTTCCCATCTGCCGCCGCTGCGGCGACGGTGCCCGGGGGCGGCGGCGGCGGCGGCAGCCTGATGAACGGCGGCTACGGCCAGCTGCAGCCCCAGCAACCCCAGGCCGGGTTCGGAGGGATGGGCGGGCCCATGGGCGCGCCCGGCGTCAGCGCCGCAGGACAGATGGGCGGCGGGGTCCACCCGGCAGGCGGTTTCGGCCTGCAGGCGCAGCCGGGCTTCCCCGGGGCGGCCGGCCAGACGCAGGCGGCGGCCGGATCAGCCGGCAAGGCGGGTTTCGGGGGCTCCGCCCAGGGCTTCGGCGCCGGCGGCGCTGCCGGCTTCGGCATGACGGCCGGCTTCGGGCCGGCGGCCCCGCCCGCCCAGGCCCAGATGGGCGTGGCCCAGCCCCAGATGGGCGTGGTGGGTGGGGCGGGGTTCGGCGCCCAGGCCACCATGGGACAGAGCCAGGGCGCGGCAGGGACCATGGGATTTGGGACACCGCAGCAGCATCAGCATCAGCAGCAGCAGCATCAGCAGCAGGCGATGCCTGCAGCAGTAGGCGGATGGCAGCAGCAGCAGTCCAACCCGTTCATGGTGAGTGATTATATTGCGCCAACATCCTCATAAAGCAGGGGTCCAATTCCATCGAAATACTTAAAGCCCCTACACAACATTGGTAAGGACGAAAAACAGAAATGTTCACAGATTTACATGAAACTTATATACAGTTTGAAGAAGGTTACAGTAGAAACCTCTCACTAAAATATATCTGCCTAAAATGTTGTATTTTTGGAGAAAAGAGTAAAAGAAATCGTTTACGTCTTACCGAGATCTAATCTATTTTTCAGAATAGTACGGCGTTGAATGCTGCATTTTTGCGAAACAAATGAAACGGTTTTCACAATTTTCTCGAGACTCGGTTGGTGGATTGAGCTGAAATTTTCACAGGTGCGCCATTTCATGCATATGCTGGATCAGACAACGTATGGATGCTATTCTTTGACCCCGACCGATGTTGTGTAGGGGCTTTGTGCACCAAACTTTGCTTAACCATTCCGTACCAGATCACTTTACAGCAACCATGACCGCCACACCTGTTTTGTTTTTCTGCTAATAGTGTGCCAACTCGCTAAACAGTCGGGAGCAATAAACACCTGTGAAATTAATCAATAAGATCAAATCAGGCAGAGGGGGCGGATTTCGAACCCGCGACTCTCGCTTTCAGAGTCAGGCATGCAACTTGTCCGCGGATCCGCGGATTTCCGCGTTTTATTTAATTCGGCCATTAAAAAAAAAAATTAGAAAAAAAAAATGTATTTTTTTTTTTTTTTTTTTATAAAACAAAGTCATAAGTTGTCACAAACTACTCAGAATGCACCACAGAGCATCTATAATCCAAAATTATCCAGGGCCCTTAAGCAGGCCCCAAACCACACACCGTAAGGGCAGTTTCATTCGGACATTTTCCTCTTTTTTTACAATTCAAGAGTTGCATGCCTGCAGAGTGCAGACGTCTCAACCACTTGGCGTAGGGCAAACCCTCATTGAATCACAGTCTCCTTGGCATACAAAAGATAAAATTACAGTAGAACGTCGCTGTAACCAGGCATGCAACTTTTCCTGGGATCAGCAGATTTCCTCTTTTTTTCACTTCTTAGGTCTGCCATTGAAAATTTCAAAGAAATCCACTAAAGTCTTGTTAAGATTTGCATTTCCTCTTTTTTGGGCAAGTGCAAGTTGCATGCCTGTGTAACGAACGTCGATATACGAACGTTCGGCTATAATGAACACGCCCTTTGGCTCCTGATTTTTGTGCGCAAGATATGTGGCCGCAACTGCCATAACGAATGACCCCTACACCGAAACAATTTTCGTGGATCCCGGGATGTTCGTTATGGCTAAGTTCCACCATGGGAAAACGCCTCCGATGATCTCTCTCGACTGTAGGCGATACGGCTATGACTAAACTCCAGGAGACGCTGCGTGTTATTTGCAGCCGTAGCCCGTGGAGTAGCGACACAGCCCTAGCCTTAACTTCCTGTTTTTGTTTTGGGTCCCTCTTTCCTGCCAGGGTCAGGCGGACGGCTTTGGGAGCCAACAGCAAGCGACACAGCGTTCCACCAATCCTTTCATGTAACCCTCTCTCAGTCTCTGCCACCGTCCTGTCCCCTCCTCAGAAGCTCAGTGAGTCCCACTTGCCCCAAAATTTAAAAAAAAAAAATTGAAAACCAGTTACAACTATTTCTACAAATTACCCCTTCATTTATTCTTTTTTTTTTTTTTTTTGGGGGGGGGGAGGGATTGTAAATTAACAGAATTGGGTATGAGGTTAACATTGTATAATAATCGTCTTTTGTCCGTGGTCAGTTTCAAGCGACATAGATTAAAACCCTGTCTACATACATGCTTAGGAGTGATATTTTTAACTTATGCCGCACCACGGGAGAATTAGAGGTTGGGTTTTTTTTCTTCTCAATGCTCAATGCTCTTCCCCTGGGAACAACTTTTTGAGTCATGGCGGCTGCCACTTTCTCCCAACCAATCACGGCGTGCGGGAGAGGTCATGTGACCCTGACGTGACCAATCCCATACTTTGCAGTCGGTCATGTGACATCCTCCCAACCAATCAACTCACTGGTGGTTGGGTCATGTGACATCTTCCCGACCTATCAACTCGCTGGTGATTGATCATGTGACTTCTCTCGACCGATCGCATCCATGAGGATGCGGGGGCAAAGTCCTCTCCATCAGTCGCGTTGCCGGACAGGCAGTCATGCGACATCTTCGACCAATCACGACAGGTTAAGGATGTCACATGACTCCCTCCGACCAATCACATTGATGCTACCTTTCACAAAGCTGTATAGTCAGTCTATATACTCCTTTAATAGAGCATATCTAAATGTGTGTAATTAATCCTTAGGCCAAAAAAAAAGTTGTGCTTCCAGTTTCCTGGCCGACCCTGATTTGATTAGACAGCATGACCAGGTGATTTGAATCAACCAATCCTGCATGTGATGTTGGCTTGAGTATACATATGCCACTTAGCCAGTACATGACTCGGCATAAAAAAGTCAAAAACCAAATTTACCTACCTACCCTATTTTTGAATGCCATGTAATAGGAAGCACAACTGTATAATTTTTTGGGGCCTTATCGTCATTATTATTATTAATTTTTGTAATGTTTTGGGACACGGGGGTTGGTGGGCGGGGCTAGATATGGGTGGGAGGGGGAGGTGTCACTTCTCTTCTTTCTTTCGTGAACAAGTTGTGAAGTATTTTTACCTTGTCTTTTAGCACCCTGTACGAAACGCATCCATACCTGTACATGCAGTCGTTGTTTTTCCCCCTCCTTTCTGTTTTTGGTTCAGGCAGCATGTGAGTATTGCTCTCCTGCACTTTTTTTTGTAAGATAATTGTTTCTTAGATGATGCTTGCATCGAGGAGAATGTCAATCAATGAGGGTTTGCCCTGCTCGACGTGATAAGTGCTCAGCGCTTTGCCCGATGCCGGATGACAAATTTGCAGACAGCTGGGGCGGGA
>OX465116.1:14051971-14104471 GCA_949987565.1 Luidia sarsii
TTTTTCAATTGTGGTCTTTTGTTTTTGGGGTTTTTCTTTTTCCCATTCTTTTGAGGGAAAGTGGTCCATCCTGTAACCCCTGACCTTCGTGCAAGGATAATAATTTCTAACTGCCTACTTGTTCTAATCGTTGATTTGGGTCCAAAAACTTTTCTATTGTAAATTTGATTTATGGTCATTTGTGAGGTGTTTGGCCTCAGAATCTTGTGACAATTAAACAAAATATACATTTTGTGGATGATGAAAGAAGGATTGGTGAGGAAAAGGATCAGTATTAATTTGTTTCTTTTGCCATTTTTGAAAGTGATCAACTCTGAAATTTCACATTAACCCTCACGCTTTGCACCTCCCGCACAGGACACACACTGTATACCACAATTTACCACAGTGCCCTCATGGCTCACATACCACATGATACCACAAAAACCACAGGAAAAACCATGTGTGGTTAATATTGTGGTTTCAATGCTGGTTAGGGTTAAACAATCTCTTAGTCTCAGTGCTTTGCTCCATAAAAAAAAAAAAACATAAGTAGGATACTTGGGCAGGATTGGAACCATCAACCTTGTTGGTCCGTGCAGGCAGTTTTACCCTCTCAACCACTTCACTAGCACAGTTAACTCAGTACAGATTTGATTATGATATTTATAAATATATTAACAAGACATCCCAATAGGATTCTTTAGTACTTCAGTCATGGATTGTAATCTTTGTGTGGAAGAATTTGTTTCTTTTTTTGATCCCTGGGACATTCTATAGATTTCATTTGAATCCCCCACAAAGAATGAAATTAAGAGACGAATTTCTACTAAAAGAAATTGTGAACTGCGTTTCGGGTATGCTAGCTGTAGAAATAGCTTGAAATTGTTAAACTTTTATGCAACTACTGACATTTATTTCTTGGTAGGCTTTTCCACGATTTTTTTGTTGAATTTCTTTTTGTTTTTGGAGGTAATTAATATTTCGTGGAAGCACATTACTGTATATGTATATTTACAATTTGCCCTTTTCCACTTCTTTGAAGGCAACTGTATATAATTCTGTTCTTCCAATATCCCCCCCCCCCCCCGACAATTTGGTGTTTGTCAAAAATGAAAGCCATGGTTGTGTTCACAAAGCTTCACCTACAACTTCCTACAACAACAAAAAATCTGCCATTTCTGAAAGAGATGGTCAATTTCTCTCCATTTCCAGTTACCACGGTTACCGGCAATTCTTTTTTTATCCTGTCAGTGTGATAACGTCTTCGGTTGCAATTGTAAAAAAAAAAAAAGAACAAAAAAAAGCTATTTGTAGTAGATGTGGGCTGTGGGCTTTTTGTGTGTGTATTAAAGCAAAGGAATTTTTGGTGGTCGTAGTGGTGAGGGCAGAGGTCAGGGTGGTGACCGGTCGGTAGACGCAGTGGCGGTTCACTGCACAGTGGTGGACGAGGAGTGACGGTAGTGTGCATGACAGTGGTGACCTCGGTCAAGTTCACCACAATGCTGACAGAAAGAGGGAGGTTTTTGGCTATCTAGAGGCTTACTACACACTGGTATGGCTATGGCTTCAAATTACACACTACTCTATGGAAGCTGGGCTAGCATGCAGCTCTAGCCATTTGTCATAGCCTCTGTCTAAGTTCACTGGATATGGCTTCAATTTACACCCATGTCTATGAAGGTCACTAGCTAATAAGGCCTATGGAATTGTGTACTATGTATAGCCATAGCCATAGACTTGGATGTGACCCTGCAAAGAATATCATGGTCACATGAGGCTGGTCCCAGATGGCAGACCACAGTAGTCAACCAATGGATGGACCAGCCTGGGTTAGAGTCAAGATGAGGCTACTGGGACCAGGGAAGAAACCATGGTCCTGAGGCTGGTTGCCAAATGGCAGACCACAGTAGTCAACTTAATCCAGAACACTTCATTTAACCTACCTTATTAGCTCCTTAAATTGTGTTTATGATACGAAGACCATTCCAGTATAGGAGATATTTTCTCCAATATCGCTTCTTCCCTGAAATGATCAGTGTCCGTGAAAACAAATGGCATTAGATCACAGAGGTCAAAGTTCAGCATCAGCTCTGGGTCACAAAAAGTACTTTGACCCTAAGTTCCTAATACCCCACCAAGCTCTTGCACTAGAAAGCGTACTGAGCTCAGGCTCTGGCTTCGTCTTTTTTTCTTTGTTCATTTTCAAGTACAAGGCATGAAAACAGGAGGCTTTGGCTTTGTTTTTTGAATATCACACAGCATTTTGAATAAAAAAAAAAATTAAAAAATGAAGCTTCAACTGCAACAACGAAGTACAACCTAAGTTTCCAGCTTTTGGATAACAGAGACAAAGCCAAAGCCGAGACCTTGGCCCTTTTCCAAAGCCCGGCTTAGGCTCAGGCTCCGGCTTTGTCTCTGGTTCTTTCATCCATTTCAAGTACAAGGCATGAAAACAGGAAGCCTTTGGCATCATTTTTGAATGTTTGACTGAGATGTGAAAAGGAATCCAAAGCTTCAACTTCAACAGAGAACTTGTATTTCAACATTTGGATAACTGAGACGAAGCCGGAGCCGAAGCCTAAGCCGGGTTTTGGAAAAGGGCTCTGGTGTTGACGTGTCTGTGAATTGGTGCGTTGTTCTGAAGAGCTTGTTCCAATCCTAAAGAAATGTTGGTACTAAACCAGGCGTTTGATGGCCTTGACATTGTTGGGGTAAAAAGTCAAGAAAAGGAAATAAAATTAACAAGTCACAATACTTTCACCTCCACACCTTGTTATAGTTATTACGAGTGCATCCGAGGGATGTAAGATCCTTCATTATTGGGTATTCATGATAATTCCTGGGCTTTTCATTGTCTTTTTAAATTTTATTTTGGAAAATGATTGTGAATCATTTAGCTCTCCCCCTTATCGCAGTCGGTTAAATAATTCTATTCATTGTTCTTTTCTCAAAGAAGTATTTTGGTACCTGTTAAGTATATATTAACTGTCTAAACCTATTTACCTGTAGTATAATTATTAAAGATATGTATTATAATTTTGCCTTTTTCGTTTTGATTTGTTTTTGTTTTTCTGTTCTTTAAAATAAAAATTATATGGACACATTTCCTGGATGTGTCTCTGCCAATGCCCCTGACAAAAAATCAAAAAATGACATTTTATTGCAAACAAAACAAAAACTCAGTGGGCCTAATGCTTCCATTCTTGCAGGACCTTTCTCAAAGACAGAATCTCGCCTTTGAGAAAGGTCATGTTAGTTAATACCACAATAGATAAAAACTCCGTTAACGGACAACCTTAGTTTGTTTGCCAAAAACCATGTGAAATAGTTTCAGAAATAAAGTCAATGGTTTTACAATTGCCTGACCCACCATAATGATAATAATAGAGGCCATTTTGGTTATGTCTGGCGCCCTCGTGTGTTTCAGAGCCTTTAGTTCAGACCATTGCGCTAGTATATGAAACCAAGTAGTGATCAAGTCTCCAAAATATAATAGATTAAATATTACAAATGAGTATCATATATTTTTAACATAGAAAAAAAATGAACCCATGAAAACGTCGATCGAAAGGAGAGATACAAGCACTCTTTTCCAGCTATACATTCAAGGTGTACACTTTGCCTACAAGTAATTAATACTGAATTATTATACATGTACATGTTTCTTCAGATGTTTGGGGAAGGGCAAACTATACTTGGTCACACACTCCAAGGTTACAGCACAATCCAAGATGGCTCCGCCATGCGGATTACCATAAAGTGTGGAGCCACAACGTTTGTTTTCCATAGTGGGTCTTTGGAGTCTAATTTAATAACTGATACAAAATGTACATTGTAGAACAAGTGAAGCTTCAGACAACCCAGGGTTTCACTCTTTAATTTTGTGTGTAAGTTGGACCATATCCGGCTTCAAATGTGGCCCTATTTGGCTGTAGAAGTGGAGGGGTCCATCCCTAAATCCTTGTAGAAATTCGGCTTGGACGGCTACACATTTTGGGCGTGTTTTTGTCTGGGGGTAATTTGCAAAAAATCTAATCGGCTAAGAGCACTAAAATTGAAAAGAATCTGAGAGATGAAGGTCCAAACTACAATTTTCAGTATAGCTACAAGAACTGAGAGACTTTTGGGTGTGGAATAATAAATTGGCTTTGAAAGTGAGTGCCGTTTTTGTATAGTGTTCAATGGGAGCTCGATTTAGTGTTCTGCACCCCCAAATATTCCTGTACAGCATTCTCAAATGTCGTTAGTCGGGGAGACATTTGAGAGGTGACCAGCCATAAGGCAGGTATCATTTTCTCGGAACCTACTGCTAATTTTCGGGTCTCTTAAAATGCCAGCATCACAAGCTACTTTATAGTATCGCATAGCAACTAGGCCTCTGATTCATTTAATTTCATTGACCATCCATGAGCTTTGAAGAGCGCCCCCTTTGCTGTCTAAACCACAAAAAGGGAAAATCTCGCTATTGATTTTGTATTTTTTAATAGTGAGTGTACTGGGCATAGAATCCCTTGGTTACTGTAGTAATGCTGTCCGTCTAAGCCGTGAGAAATTGTGGATGAAGCGTCTTTGGACTATTCAACCACATGGTCTCAACATCTAGGAGGGTAATGATTAACACCTTGCAGCTTTCTGATAATCCTTCTTTTGTCCTCACTCCTCCACACTTCTCTCTTCGATCTTTCCCCCTCTTCGCACTAATCCCTACTCTACTCCTTGCCCTTCCCTTTGATCTCACCCTACCAGCTTTACTCTTTGTCCTTTGTTTCTCATCCGCGTCCTAGTCACTCTCTTCCCCCTTCCTTCGTGTACATGTATCTGTTTTGTCCTCGTCACTCTGCCTTTGAGAAAGGTCCTGCTAAGATCGAAACGTCAGGCCCACTAAATTTTGAGATTTTAATAGTTGATGTTTAATTGTGGGATGTTGAGGTCTGGGACCGTGTTTATCGGTTTATGAAATGTAACCCAAGCATTGCGATATTACCAAATGCATAGAGTATGATTTTGACGAAAGGAAAATGTTCTCAAATCTGATTGTTGATAATAAATTACAATTTTTCTTTTTTTTAAAAGGAAATTATGTACAACTTGTTCCTACATTCCGTTTCGAGTAAAAAGGGTTGGTAATATTGGCTATTAAAATTTTGTGTTAATACTCATAAAAGCGATCAATTAATGTGGAATTATTTATCTGATTCTAATGAAAATATCCCTGGAGATATGTGGCAGTTAACGGATAAAACTGAAATGTCTCTGACCCAGGCAAAGATTGACTATTAATTTTTGCAAAGGCCGCCATCTAAGGTCTGGATAGCCCAGATGGTAAGAGCGCTGGTACGCCAAACCAGAGGTCTCAGGTTCAAGTCCCGGTCCAGTCAAATTTATGAATAAAGAAAAGAAAAACACACTCGGTTTCAATTTCCATGGTTACCCATTCATTTTATTTCGGAAAGCACAAACAATGTTGACACCACTTTATCCGATGACGAATTTCCACCCCATTTTTTTTTCAAACAGTTACACTAAAAAAAGAAAACAAAATACAGATTCAAGCAGCGCAATGTAATTATTAAAATAATTCAATTCCATTGTTACTAAAGTGTCTAAAACTACCAATTCCTTCACGGAATCTGTCCGTTTTCTAAATTTTTTTTCAATTCAAAATCTAATTGATTCCATAGAATGTCTCTCAGCACCAAATGTTGGTGAGCTAATTAAAAAAAAAAAAAAATGGGGTACTGTTTCTGGACATTTCAGAAATCCTTTCTAAATTGACAAGAATCAAATTAAAACCAAATCGTCATAAAAAAAAACAACCCCAAAATATCACATACTGCTTTCACGAGACTCCTTACAAATTTTAATGTAATTCTAATATTCGTTTCATCATGAAAACTCTCTAACAAACAAATCATTCTACAGTTATATGCCAAACAAATGTTGCAAACTGCCGGCGGACTATAATGACCAAAATGCGAATATCAGAAACCCGGAGGGCCTGACGTTTCGATCCTGGAGTCGAAGTAGCTGTATCCTTTTGTGGTTATACTCCTTACTGGCCTGTATGTCTTGTTTTCTTTTGTTCTTACTTATTTGAACAATGCCGAGAAGGGTCCTGCTAGGATCGAAACCTCAGGCCCTCGATAACAAATCATTCAAATAATCAGTAGAATGATCCTACCAAAGTCCAGAGATGTAAGTGACCGACAAAGTCATTTCCTGAAAATCACTGAAGGCCAATCAAATTGTGCCACTGCGAGTGAGCGCTTACGCGACCGGGAGAGATGCGACTGCGAGTGAGTGCTTACACGACCGAGAGATTCACGGCAGGGGTGCAGGCGGCCTTCAGTTTTCAGGGTTTAAACAGAGAAAAATGAGCAGTTTGAGATAACTGTTTGACATAACAAAAAAATAAAAAAATAACGCCATTTCCGGAAGTCTTACATCCCTGCAATTATCTGGTATTGATATTCCACTTGGACTAAAGTGGGATTAAGTTACCACATTCTTTTTTTCTAACTTCCGTGATTCAAAGATTCCTTGTTTTTTTTCTCTCTAAAGAATCAATCCGGAAAAACAAACACTACAATAAAAATCTAGAAATGAGCGTTAGCGCCGACATTTATAAGACAAAAAGAGGATAATTACAGATAATTAGGATGAATTCGGAATCCCTTTTTTTTTTCCCCACTGACTTGGTTAGGGTCCGGCTCCAGCCTCACATGCACACAGCTATTGGGGAGGCGCGCCCGGCCGAGTCCGCAACCAGACCGCCGTTGGCTGGGTGGTGGTTGTGGTGGTGGTGGTTGTTGTTGTGGGGGTCTGGCCCCGGACCCTTCTTAGCCGCCCGGAAGAGCTGCACGTTGAACTTGAAGAGCTCCGTGTCCAGCAGGCTGGCAGAGAAGACTTGGTCTGGCTCCGTCTGCAAGGCAAAGAATCAAGGCTTTGACCGACTGCATTTTGCTTTTGACTTGTTTTCCGCCCTTCTTTAATCACTTCGCGCCGGGACCTCCGAATCCGGAGGTCAATTGGATTGCCTTTGCAACGGGGCCCTCCGAATCCGGGCACCACTATTGTCCACATTCTAAACAAAGACTCTTTTCAGCTTAGAACAAAGCAATATGAATCAGTACAAAGACCCTTTTTGACGCAAGTTGCCACATGAATTGCAAGATTAGCAGCAGTAATTGTGCAATTGTGGGACTTTTACTGTGGGGGATCGAGGGATACCGCGCTGCAGCTGAAAGCACGCGGGGGACATTGTCTTTGCATGCCACACAGCCCAACAGTCGTCGGTCTGGCATTGGAATTCCCCCCACATTCTTTACCGTAATCTGTACGCTCGTTTGTGGCCGACCAACTCGAAGATTTGACTGCCTGGAGTGGAGGCTGGAGTCTGCAGTCAGGGATTGTCAGCAGCGTACACGCACCCACACACACACGTCCGTTACGGTCCATTGACGACGCACAAAGGGCCCTTTTTCAAACGGATAATCTCTTGACAAAGGCCACAACGACGTCCGAATTGTGCCAGGTTTTACTCTCTTGTACCCATAGTATACCCTTATCGATTTATTTCACAGAAATATATTGTTCCGATTGTTTTAGCAAGATTTTAAAATGATGAATTGTTCAAAAACCCCCGTATGGCGGTCATCGGCGCTGAAAAACCCCCCGGCGCGAAGTGGTTAAGCGGCTCTGTGAAATTGGCCCCTGGCCCCCAGATCTCAACGGTTACCTTGTCCACCTTGCCCAGCTGCTTGCGGATCAGGACGTCACGGCGAGCGCAGAGCGCCCGACGGCAGGGGCCGATGTTGGCCAGGAGGTGGCAGCGCTGGTGGATCTTGCGCTGGGCCGTGGCGTTGAAGGCGCCCAGCTGGCTCTCAAAGACGGGCGTCTGGATGTCGGCTCCCTCCTCTGATGGGTGGTGGGGGGGGGGGAGGGCGAAGGGGGGCAGACAGAAAGACAAAGACAATCTCGATCAAATCGTCTGTGCGCTGTAAAACCTTTCTTCCAGTCATTTCAAGTCGGTGCTTATCACGTTGAGCAGGGCAAACCCTCACTGAATAATATTCTCCTTGACACAAACATCATGGTTGTATCTACCAGTAAAGGGAAGCTGTTCCTTAACTCTCTTTACAAGAATATCATGAATCACGGAAATGGGATTTTTTTTTTTTTTTTCTCGGAGCGGACCTACCTTCGGCGGCCTTGAGGCAAACCTTCTCCACCTCCTCCATGAGGTCTGGGCCGGCCAGCGCTCTGGACACGCCGAGCCGGGCCAGCACCTGGCCGGGACGGAACTTGTCCAGGACCGAGCGCGTCTCCTGGCCGGCCTGCGCCTGCGACAACGGCGTCTGGCCGATCAGGCTGGACCAGTCCACGGCCGTCAGGTCAGCCTGAGTGCCTGAAGAAGAAAGGGAAAAAAAACAAAAAACAAAAACCGCCCAAGAGTAAAATTGCTGTCTGCATCTAAATGAAAAGTAAATAGGTGGGGAGAGGGAGAGGGAGAGGGAGAGGGAGAGGGAGAGGGAGAGGGAGAGGGAGAGGGAGAGGGAGAGGGAGAGGGAGAGGGAGAGGGAGAGGGAGAGGTAGAGGGAGGGGGAGAGGGAGAGGGAGAGGGAGAGGGAGAGGGAGAGGGAGAGGGAGAGGGAGAGGTAGAGGGAGGGGGAGAGGGAGAGGGAGAGGGAGAGGGAGAGGGAGAGGGAGAGGGAGAGGAAGAGGGAGAGGGAGAGGGAGAGGGAGAGGGAGAGGGAGAGGGAGAGGGAGAGGGAGAGGGAGAGGGAGAGGGAGAGGGAGAGGGAGAGGAAGAGGGAGAGGGAGAGGGAGAGGGAGAGGGAGAGGGAGAGGGAGAGGGAGGGGGAGAGGGAGAGGGAGAGGGAGAGAGAGAGGGAGGTGGGGAGAAGAAGGGAGGGAGAGGGAAAGGGGACAGGGACAGGTAGAGAGGAAGAGTCTTCATCAGATGAGAGCAATGGGTCTGTCTTACCTTCTTGACCCTTGACCTCTTCCTCCTCTTTTCCATCCTCCTTGGTGCCTTCCTCCATGATATCGTCCAACTCATCGTCGCTGATCACCTCGTACATATCCGAGGTCTGCCTCTCCCGCTTGATGGAAACGGAACGGGACGAGGCGTCGCCTATTAAACAAAGAGGAGGAAGAGAAGGGATAAAGAGAGAGAGAGAGAGAGAGCAGACATTGAAAGTCTTTCGTCAAAACCAGAGTGGTCCGAGGCGGGGCAACTGCTGCAAGATAAACTGCGACTAAAACAAGGCCAACGCAAGTCGGATGAAAAACAAAAAGGTCAGCAGTCTTGGTATAACTTGGTATAACTATCCCTAACAATTTGTCATCCCTAACAATTCGTCAATCAGACACGGTTGTGGCTATATGGGGTTTCAGGCAGGGTCAGGGTTAACCAAAGTAAGAATTCTCATGCGTGGTAGGTTTTTCCTGCTTGCATTAAAAAAAAAAATGGGATACTTGAGGAAGGAGAGAAGGAGTCGAACGACGGAAGTAGCAATTTACCGGAAGCCTTGTCGGCAGATTGCTCCCTGGGACGGCCGTCTTCTGGGAGCGCATCTCGGGGGACGTCCGGCTCCAGTCCGCCCTTAGCTGGAGCGGCGGCCTGGTTGTGGGAGGCAGCGGCGGCAGTGACTGCGGCGGCTGGCTGGCCTCCCGGCTGATCGGAGCTGACCGAGCTGTAGCGGCTGGAGGTGCTGCCGTAACTCTGGCTCCTCAGCGACCGCCCCTCGCCGCCGGCGCCGCCTTCCGCCCGGTCCTCGGCCCGCCGCTCCGGCCTGGGCCGGTCCCGCTTCGGCGGTTCTCCCAGCGAGTCCTGCCTGGTGGAGGGCTCGGTGACGGTGGTAGAGGCGGCAGCGGCGGCCGTGACGGACGACGAGCCCTGCGGCTTCGGCGGGCGGTCGGCCGGCACGGTTGGATTCAGGAGCTCGTCGCTCCCGCCCTCGGACCAGTCGCTGAAGACCTCCTCCGCGGGCCTGACGGGAGAGGCGTCCTTCAGCGGGGTGCTCTCCTTGCTGTCCCGCATAGCTCCCCGGGCTAGGGCCTCAAGGATCTTCGACTCGGTCGACACGGCGGCGGTGGCTGCTGAGGCAGAGGGCCTCTGATCCGGATCCTTGCCGGGGAAAGGCTTCTCGCTGGATCGGGAGCGGGCGCTGCCAGGCCGCCTCCCCACGGACGCCGCCAACGAGTCGACGGCCCCCGTCCTGTCCGCCGATCGCAGCCGCTTCCGGACGGCGGCGTCCCTCGCGGCTCCCCGGTCCTTGCCGGCCGGCCGCTCGTCCGGCCGCTCCCGCTGCGAGCTGGCCGAGCCGCGGGAGTCGCCCCGCCGGGACCGGCCCTCCTCCTGCCCGTCCCGGGAGCCGTCCCGCCGTCCCGGGGCCTCGGGCCGGGCCGAGGAGCGCGACCGGCGCGGCGGCTCCGCCGGCTTCCGCTCGGCCGGCCGGCCGTCGGTCGAGCGATCCCGGGACCGCCGGGCCTCGTCGAACAGCCTCTCGGCCTGCCGCAGAGAAGGAAGCGGAGGAGGCAGGGGAGGCGGCGGGTGGGGTTCCCTCTCGCCTCGCTCCGGTCCTCTTCCGCCGGCTCCACGGCCGTCGCGAGATTTCTCCCGCTGCTGCTGCTGTTGCTGTAGGTCGCCGCCTCTACCTCTCGGAGGCTCTGCTCTGCCTCTCTCCTGACCGCGGTCTCTACCCTGACCTTTGCCCTCACGGCCCCGGCCCTGCTCGCCACCGCCTCCTCGGTTGTTGCCGCCTTGGCCTCTCGGTCCGCCCCGGCCCAGATCCGGCCCGCCCCGCTCCCCTCTGCCCGGCGGCGGCGGCAACGGCGGCTGGGGCTCCCTCCCGCGGACGGGGCCTCCGCCTCGGTCACGTTCCGATCCCCTGTCCCGACGGCCCTCCGGCTCTGGCTCTCCCCGGTCCGGCCCGCGGGCGAAGTTGGGCCCCCGACCACGACCGCCGACGGGGCCGGGACTGGCCTTGGGCGCCTGACGGCTCTCGAAGCCTCCGGACCGCGCCATGACCTCTCGCTGGCGATCTTGCGAAGAGAGTCCGCGATTCCTAAACCAGAAGAAGAAGCAACGAGCATTGAGACTCACTCTATCCGTTCAAGCAACACCACACCACTACAGAATACCTTTGCCAATCAAAGGGTTACTCTTCCTTCGGATGACCTTTATAGAGAATGAACGAGGCTCAAAAGTTTAGATTTCTAAACAAAAAAGGGACGAAGCAACGATTCTTTCTGTTCAAGCAACATGAGCGTGGCTCTGTGAAGAGCCAGTAATTTATCAACCCCTCCCAGAACAATGTCACTCATCTAAAGCAAAGACAATATACAGGCATGCAACTCTTGAATTGTAAAAAAAAGAGGAAAATGTCCGAAGAAACTGCGAGCGCGAAGCACGAAGCCCTTACGGTGTGTGGTTTGGGGCCTGCTTAAGGGCCCGGGAAAATTTTGGATTCTAGATGCTCTGTGGTGCATTCTGAGTAGTTTGTGACAACTTATGACTTTGATTTGAATTTTTTTTTATTTTTTTTTATTTTTTTTTAATGGCCGAAATAAATAAAACGCGGAAATCCGCGGATCCGCGGACAAGTTGCATGCCTGAATATAATGTCACCGCTGCTTAATAGAGAAGCTTCGACGGTTTTCACACCTCACCTGGCAAACTGCTGGTCTCTGCCGGCGAAGCCGTCCGGCTCGTTGCGTCCGCCCATCCTGCTCCTCTCCCACTCCTCGCGACGCGACTCGCGCTCGGCCAGCGGCAGCAGCGGCAACTGCTGCTGCGACGGCGGCAGCTGCTGCTGCTGCTGCAGCCTGCCGCCGCCCCGTCCCTCCCGCAGGTCCATGCGGGGGTCCAGCCGCTGTCCCGACCTGGGGTCGGACCTGGGGTCGGCCCGGAGGTCCCTGTAGTCCCTCAGGTCGCGGGGGTCCAGCCGGGGGTCCAGCCTGGGCAGGTCCAGCCTCGAGGGGTCCCGGCGCGGCTCGCCCGCCCGGAAGTCGGCCCTGGGCTCCCCGCCGCGGGGCCCCCTGGGCTCCAGCCGGGGCTCCAGCCTGGGATCGGGGGCCCTGGGGTCGCCGTTGCCGCCCCTCCTGGGCTCGCCGGTCCGGGGATCGCGCCGGCCCGACTCTCCCCGGGGGTCGATGCCGGCGCCTCCCCGCCGCGCTTCCTCCCTGGCGGAGGCGCCGGCCCGGCTCATGGCCAGCCCTCGGGGCTCGTCCCGCCCGCCCCCGCCCCCGTTACCGCCCCGCGGGAAGCCCCGGCCGTCCGGCTTGGGCTGGCCCCTCGGGCCGTCCAGCCTGGGGTCGGGTCTGGGGTCGGGGCGCTGGCGGGCGTCCAGCCGGAGGTCCGGGTGCTGATGGGGGTCGGAGCGGCCCCTCCCGCCCCCCTCCCCCCATCCGCTGCTGCTGGTACTCAGCCATGGCTAGGTCGCTCCGACGATCGCCCCTCGTCAGATACTTGGGGTCGCCTTGGTAGTCTGTGGATTGTAACGGCAAAAAAAACACATCCAGGAGGTGCATGAGAAATGACCCTGATGCTCCAGAGGGGAATGACTAGGGGGAGGTACAGACTACATGAATATACAGTGGAACGTCGCTATAACAAAGATCCCGGGATCAATGAAAATTGTTCAGTATAGCGGTCCTTCGTTATAGCAGTTGCAGAAACGTATCTTGTAGACTAAAATCAGGAGCCAAAGGGCATGTTCATCATAGCTGAATGTTTGGTATATCGGCGTTGTTATAGCGACGTTCCTCGGCAACAAAACTTTTGGAGGGCCTGACGTTTCGATCCAAGCAGGACCTTTCTCAAAGGCAGGACCTTTCTCAAAGGCAGGACCTTTCTCAAAGGCAGGACCTTTCTCAAAGGCAGGACCTTTTTCAAAGGCAGGACCTTTCTCAAAGGCAGGACCTTTCTCTCAGAGGACCGTTGCTGGCTTCAACGTCTTAACGGGGGGGGGGGGGGGGGGGGGGGGACCCAAGTCATCTTCCAACTCACCCGCGCCCTGTCGCTCGGCAAATTTCTTGGCTCCTTTGTCCCTGGCTCCGCTGCCGGACCTGAGAGGCAGCGGCTGCCGCTGGAGAGGCAGCGGAGACAGCTGGCGACGGCCGCCTCTCGGCGAAGGGGACCTGCGCCTGGCCGATGCGCTGGCCGCCATGGTCGGGGAGTAGGACTTGCGGGAGGCCGGCGGGGAGAGGCTCCTCTGGAGCTGCTTCCGGGCGGCCGACGCCCGCCCGCCGGCCGGGGGAGGGGACCTTCCCGGCGGGGTTCTGGGTCGCCCGCGACGATCTCGCTGCTGTTGCTGCGGTAGAGGCGGCGGCGGTGAGTGATGCTTGCCGTGCTGCGACGGAGGCAGGAGCAGCGGCGGGGGTGCTGGGGAGGGCGAGCGGTAGCGGGCGTGCTTGTGAGCGGCGGCCGACGCCCGCGGCGAGTCCGACCGGCCCGAGCTGGAGGTGGACCGCGCCCGGGCGGGGCCCCCCGGGTGGGGGCGGGAGCGGGGCGGGGTCAAGGAGTGCAGCGGGCTGGGTGGCGTCTGGGGCCGGCCGCGGGCGCCCAGTCTCTTGGGCTGCTGATGCTGCTGTAGCGGCGGCGGCGGTGACTCGTAGCGCTTGGGCTTGGCCTTCTTGGCCGGGCCGGGCCCGGGGCTCGGACTGCGCGACGGCGAGCGCAGGCGCTTCGTCCCGGCGCCCGCTTTGCGATACTGGGCCGGCGGGGTCGGGGAGCGGGGAAGCTTCCGCTTGGACATCAAGTCCTCCTCGTCGCTGCTCCGGGTCCACGGTGCACTCCTGCAGATAAAACCAAACCCCCAAAAATCAATCCAACCTCAGCATCAAGAGGTCTGGTACAGTGGATCGTCACTATAACAAACATCCAGGGATCCGTGAAAATTGTTCGCAATAGCAGTCGTTCCTAATGGCAGTTGTGGCCAAATATTTTGTACACAAAAATCGGGAGCCAAAGGGAATGTTCGTTATAGCCAAATGTTGGGTAGTGAGTAGTGGTAAGGAGACTGCTGGATTCTGACTATCAGTGGTACTTAAATGCCTACTGACCTTTCGGCTCGAGTGTGAAAATCAGGAGAGAAAGGCCAACCTCCGTCATCACCCCCCCCCCCCCCGACGGACTCACCTCCTCTTGGTCGAGTCCATCTCTCGGATCTTCTTCCTGGCCTCCCCTTTGCCCTTGTGCTTCCTGGGGGTGGAGTCTCTGGCCGCGTCTTGCCGGCCCGACGGGGGCAGTGGCGGGGCCTGCAAGGGGCTGGGCGAGCGCCGGTCCGGGAAGGGCGGCCCTTTTGCCCCGGGGCGGGGCAGCCGGCCCGCCCCGGGGCCTTTTCTCTTGTTGCCGCGGAGCCCCTCCAAAGGGGGTTCACGCTCTTGTCTGACAAAAAAAAAATGTACACAAATTAAAAATCGCAAGATTGACGATATTGAGTACATCAAATGCAGTACTTGCCGCTATACATTATTCGACTCCACCATTTTTTTAAAAATCAGTGATATCAATTAAAATCAGTGATATCAATTAAAATCAGTGATATCAATTAACACGTGATATCCATTAAAATCAATATCCATCAAAATAGGTGATATCTATTAAAATCAGTGATATCAAATAAAAATCAGCGACATCAATCAAAATAAGTGAAATAAAATGAAATCAGTGAAATCAATTAAAACCAGCAACAACAATTAAAATCAGTGATATCAATTAAAATCAGCGACATCAATTAAAATAAGTGAAATAAAATGAAATCAGTGAAATCAATTAAAATCAGTGAAATCAATTAAAATCAATGATATCAATTAAAATCAGCGACATCAAATAAAACAGGTGAAATAAAATGAAATCAGTCATATCAAATGAAATCAATTAAAATCAGTGATATCAATTAAAATCAGTGATATCAATTAAAATCAGTGATATCAATTAAAATCAGTCATATCTCCGGGGTGAAAAATCCATCAGACGGGTCAAAGCGGTCGCCCCCGGCACTCACTTGAGGGCGTCCTCCGAGCGACGACGCTTGCGCTTCTTGCCGAGGTAGGCGTTGGCGGCCTGGGGGGGCGGGGAGCGGTCCTCCGGGGTGGCGGAGCGGCGCTTGTCCAGCTTGCCCCGCCCTTTCTTCTTCTTGGGGTGCTTCTTGCGCACGGGGGACAGGGAGCGGGAGGAGGTGGGCGAGGCCATGCCGTTGTCGTCCGAGAGCGGCTGCAATGAGGAAAGCAGATTCAAACGGTGCGGTTTCTGCGTGGCGCAAATCGCATTGCGATCGCTCATGAGGTATTTTTTCTTCCCTGCTCGAACACCGAGTGCTCAGTGCTTTGCCCAATGCCTCACTGAGCGCTCGGTGTTAATCAAGTCGAGCAGGAAAAAAAAAACCCTCATTGAATTTCATTTTCCTCGACTCATAGACTCATGTGTGGTGAAATTTACCGCGGTTACCGGGCACTGTGAGGCATGTGGGGGGGGGGCAGGCAGGGAAAGGCCTTACGCAAACCCTCTGTACGCAGACCCCATGGGTTAGCGGGAGATGGCTGCGTGGCGGAGAATGACTGACCTCCTTCTGCAGGATGAGATCTGCCTGCTCCTGAGCCTGGCTCTCCTCCTCCTCCTCCATGCGCTGTAGCTCCCGCTGGATCTGCTGCCGTTTCATCTCCAGGGTGAGCGCCTGCCGGTAGTCCAGGCTGTTCTCGTCGTCCCACATGTCGTCGTCTGCGACAAACGACGACAAAAAACGACAGGGGTCAATTTCATAGAGCCGCGCGAGTCTGTACATCGCGGTACCCGCCATTTTTAACAATTTTATCTGCCACAATCCGAGCGCCGAAACCCCAGACGTGTTTGCACCAACCTGCGGCAGGTATTCCGTCGATACCGCCCCACCCGTCAGGGTCGCTGACCTCTGGCGAGGGGGAGGCCACCGGCTTCATGACCCGTGACCCCGACAGGTCGCGACCTTTGCGCTTACGTTCGGCGGAAGCCTCCTTGCCACGGTGACTCTTGTACTTCATCTTGTCCTGGGGTGACAAAACAAAACGAGGTTGGCCGAAAGTAAAAAGTAGAAAAATAAGAGTAATATGCAAAAATATTGAAAACTGTTTAGTGACTATTGAAATGAACAGTGAACGGACCGTACAATACTACACGACTGACATGCCAATTTTTTTTTTTTAACTGAGACACTTGGGTCCCTGAAGAAACGAAGGCTTAGGCTCGGACTTTGGCATCAATTCTCTCCCCCGTGGAAATGTCGTAGGGTGTAAAGGTCAGGCCTTTAAAGGGGATTTCTCTGTGCTGCACAGTAAAACAAGCCGTGACAAATTCAGAGGCAAACTGTAACCCATATTATCAGGTTCTGTTCGACGGGGACAAAGCCTGAGCCTGGGCCTGGGCCAGGGCCTGAGCCTGAGCCAGAGCCAGAGCCAGAGCCAGAGCCAGAGCCAGAGCCAGAGCCAGAGCCAGAGCCAGAGCCAGAGCCAGAGCCAGAGCCAGAGCCAGAGCCAGAGCCAGAGCCAGAGCCTGAGCCTGAGCCTGAGCCTGAGCCTGAGCCTGAGCCTGAGCCTGAGCCTGAGCCAGAGCCAGAGCCAGAGCCAGAGCCTGAGTCAGAGTCAGAGTCAGAGTCAGAGTCAGAGTCAGAGTCAGAGTCAGAGACAGAGCCCGAGTCAGAGCCTGAGCCTGAGCCTGAGCCAGAGCCAGAGTCAGAGTCAGAGTCAGAGTCAGAGCCAGAGTCAGAGTCAAAGCCAGAGCCAGAGACAGAGCCTGAGTCAGAGCCTGAGCCAGAGCCAGAGTCAGAGTCAGAGTCAGAGCCAGAGACAGAGCCTGAGTCAGAGCCCGAGCCTGAGCCAGAGCCAGAGCCTGAGCCAGAGCCAGAGACTCGCAAAGGGCGCCCTCACGAGGCTAGCAGAGACCCACCTTCAGGGGGGGCGAAAGAGAGGGGGAAGAGGGTGAGCGCTCGCGGTCTCGTTCGCGTTCCCTTTCTGCCCGCTTGGTTTCGACGCGGTGGCGGAGATCTACAGGATCTGCCTCTGGAGACCTACCGCACAAACATTTTAGGGGAAAAAAATATAAATAAAAATGGAAGAGCAAGGATGGTTAAATAGTCGGGCGAGTGCCGAAGAACACGTTGTAGTGTTGTACGTCTCTTTAATGAATATCCCAGGATCCATGAAAATTGTTCAGTATAGAGGTCGTTCCTTATAGCAGTTGCTTGCAAGTCACGTGCTTAAGTTTTTTTTTAACTAGCACACCGGGCTAGTAAATTGAGTTTTTTTTCTAGCCCGCAGCAAGTTTACTAGCCCTGTATAATTGATATTGAATTTAACACAAGGTTATTAGGTCAAGTAAAACAAATTTAGTTTCTACTTTCTCATCCCTGCCCGCATCATTTTTTGTCGCCACACTGCTGTCTACTTTTTACTAGTCCGCCGGGCTAGCAAAGTGGGTCATTTTATTAGCCTGCAGCTGTTTTTATTAGACAATGACTGTCGGGCTAGTGCTAAAGTCGAGTCCTGACATATTTTGTACACACGATTTTAGACAAAAAGGGGTCCAAATGAATAAGAAACAAATGAAACCTTTGCCAAAGCCTTTGAGAAAGGTCCTGCTAGGATCAAAACGTCAGGCCCTCTAACTTTTAAGATAATTAATTCAGATACAAACAACCAGGCGTAGGAGTTGGGGAATTTTGCGCCTTAAAAAACTTTGTGACTTCAGCCAAGGGTTGACTGATGCCGTGAGGGTCGGGAGGGGGTCGGGGGAGGTCGTTGCCTACCTGTCTGGGTAACCTTTGCCCCTTGACCCATGCTGGTAGCGACACGCGTTGCCAAAGCTGCAGTTGCCGTCTCGCGCCCAGTCGCGACACTCTTCACCAGCACCGGGCCCTCTACCACCATCTCGCTGCGAAAAAGAAAAAAAAAAGAATCACGTCAACCTTGCATATTACTAAAAGTCAGTCTAAAATGACCAAAATTGTAGGAAATTCACCCTGAACTAACGGAAAGGGATAAAACCCGCAGTGGCTGTTGTTACAGCAGTCGTCCGTATGGCTCCCTGACTTCACAGTATTTGTCAGGATGTTTAGCTCTTGGAACCAGACTATCAGCTAATAGAATGGTTCAACCAGCCTGCAATGCTAACGAAATACAATCAAGTCAGGGAACCACACGGACGACTGCCGTAACAACAGCCACTGCGGATAAAACCAAAACCCCACCACAACTACGCTCCAGGTCAAGGATTCTTGGACTTACGGCGCCCTCTCGAGAAGAGCCTGGGCCTAGCCTCTCAAACACGCTGGGACGACGACTCTCCGTCGCGTCGTGGGCTGCCTTGGTGCTATCCACAGTCACTCTGCGTCGCATCACACGGTGGAATCTGCCAGGATCAAGCAAGAATAACACGCCACAGATTAGTAGGGTGGTGGGGGGGGGGGGAAGTCAACTGCATTGCAGTCTGCATTTCATTTTCGCAGTGGCTGTTGTTACCGCAGTCGTCCGTGTGGTTCCCTGACTTAACAGTATTTGTCAGGATGTTTAGCTCTTGGAACCAGACTATCAGCTAATAGACTGGTTCAACCAGCCTGCAATGCTGACGAAATACAATCAAGTCAGGGAACCACACGGACGACTGCCGTAACAACAGCCACTGCGTTTCATTTTTTGATTTCAAATCAATTTGTAATTTCTGCACATCTGCTTCAACAAGAAAACTAGTGAAATAATTCAGTTCAGCAATTCTTTGTGCTGAATCGTTTCATAAATGCGATGTAAAACATGTGATAGAATGTTCACGATTATTATGACCACCCCCCCCCCCCCCCCCACACACACACACACACACCGAATCATGTTTCGTAGGTCCCCACGTTCGGCCCAGCCCCGGCCAATTTTTCGGCACCACAAATTCGACCTAATTCCAGCGGATTGCTCACCTTTTTGGGTAGATCGCACAGCACCAGAACAGTCTTCGGGGGGCAGGTTACATGTTCGTGGTATTAGGGCAACGCTTCCGTTCCCGGAACTGGAGGAAAACGGGCGTTGATTTGCCAGACAAGCGTTGATCAAAATCGGTGACACAGTCTCAAGCCGCTGCTGTTCCCGGACAAACAATAATTGCTCACATTTTGAACGCTTGAGGGCGCTATAACAAGAGCTCTGTATTAGAGAAATCCCGTCGAGAATTATTTTTACAAAACTACATTTTCCCCCTCAAACGTCTGCAAAGACTGACGAAGACGTATCAGTTTCCACACGTTGGATTAATCTATTCGGTCTTGTGATACTGATAACGAAAAATACGGTTTATATCGAAGATAACACTCGGCCAAAATACACCCCCCCCCAAAAAAAAAAAAAAAAAATCTTGATAGTATTAGTAAGACTGGGACCCTGTCCTTTCAAGTTTCAGGTTCTATGCGTTACAACCCGGTGCTCTTCACTGACGATTCTACTTTTTGAGTCAATAATTATAGATCTTTTCACTCGTGTAAAACACAACTTTGAAAGTACAATAAATGCCGACACTCGAAACAAGAACGACACTGGCAAATTATGACCTTTTTTCCCCCTACCCCGGAAATTGATTTTATTCTTGGATAGTTGGCAGCACATAAGTTAGAACTCAGGCACAAAATGTGACAAAACTTTAGCCGGGAAATATATAAGGACAGAAGAAAACAAACTTTATAACGTAGAAGCTTAGAGGTTGACGTGTTAAAGAGATTAACAGTTCCGCGTCTTATGTTACTTCACCTTTGATTAGATGACATCATTTCATTCACAAACACACGAGAATGGCAGCCACAACTCTGCCACCTTAAACCAAATCGCACCTTTTCAGTTGATTTCATAATACATGTCCATAATACATTGTATATCTCCATGTTATTGTAGAAAGATTGAAACGGAACCAGGAGATGGCTTAGTTTTGATAAATGGCTAGGAACTTCTTCTTTTTTAAAGCATAGTTTCTCTACTTAATCACAAATCAAAAGCATATTCACATCTTGTGAAAAGGTGGGCTTAAATGACGAGTTCACACCAGGCCAGAACCATATCTTGATATTGGGGAAAGGCAATCAGAAAACAAAGCATACATGAACAGCAGGCCATAAAGGGGTAAACAATCTACTGTTGTTTTATATCAAGCATTAATTTAACATTTCCAGGTTCTAAAAGCAGTTTCTTTCGAGATAGTGATGAGATAATTTAGTTTTATCTATTTATTTTTCTGAATTTTAAAAAAAGTTTGAAAAATGTCAGACTGTAGCTTGAACCCGTGACCTCTGGTTTTGCATACCGGCGCTCTTACCATCTGAGCTATCTAGCCCTTAGATGGCCACCTTCCCCAATAGTCAACTAGTCTTTTACCTGGGTGGGGACGCCAGTCAGTAGCAGATACAAACTATTGAATGTTGTAATCCTGGCTGCATTCAAGATGCGACAGACTTACTGACACGATCAACTCTAACCTTCTCATTACCAGGCCTTATGTTTGGTTTATAATGACCCAGCAATGGAAGTACACATTATACACAAGACTGTAATAGACTTAAGCATGTTATGGTGCAACTAGATGAGATTTAAGCAAGCTGTGGTCTGCACTTACAGAAAATGGTATCCCCAGGAGATTCCCCCCCTTTAAGATTATGAATGGAGCAATGTTCTGGCTTCAAGTAACACACACAAGCCCCTTGAGGGCTACTGCCGCAAAGCCACAGGCATGCCCATGACTGCCATGGATGTGCGCTGTCATTTGTAGCCATAGCCGTCGAGTTCGGACACGGCTTCAAGTTACGCACATCTGCATGGGAGCGGCCGGGTCTAGCCAATGTCGACAGTTCCAGTGGGAGTGTGTGTGTGTGTCACTGGTGACCACAGAATTCCGACACAAGACTACTGCCCCAAAGAGGTTGTCTTGCCCCTCCCCTCCCCTCCCCTTCCCCTCCCCCATTTCTCCCTTCGCCACTGGGGCCTCAAACTTTCTCCTCGACTAAGCCGTCCTTGAAGCAGATCATGTAGGGGTTGTCTGTGTCATCCCGGTAGTTGACCAGGAGAACCATGGGTAGCTTCCCATCTTCGGCATCCACAAAATCCCCCTCGGCAAAGTACTGGTCGAACGCCGAGAACTTGGGCAACACCTTGGCAAGGTATGCCTGCACTTTTGCCTGCTTCTCCTTGCTCAGCTTTAGCCTGACACGAAAAAGAAACACGCCAACAGACACGGTAAATAAATGAGTCACAATGAGGGGTTGCCCCCCTCGATGTAGTAAGCACATGGAGTAAGCAATGGAGTGCTCAGTGCTTTGCCCGATTGCCAGCCAAAAAAAAAAAAAAAAAAAAAAAAACCGAGGCAGCTCAGCGGGATTTGAACCTGTGACTCCTGCTTTCTAGAGCAGATGTCTTGGCCGCTTGTCCACCGAGCGAAAGTGTCCAGCCGTGGGCACCGCCAAATTAACAAGTTGGGAATCTTTGGTCTGTGTTTGATTGGCATTAAGTTTGTTATGTTTTCGTTTGATTTTTGCTTCCCTCAAGGCCAGTTCTGCGATGATTCATTACAGCAGGCCAGAGTTGAAAAAATGCTCTTTGCACACATTTCTGTTGCTATTTGACTATTGCCGTCATCATTTCCTGTGTCCGGTGCTCAGACGTGCAAAGATCACATCCCGGACAACCTTTGGACATTTAAAGACCTTTAAAAGTCACCGTATAATTTGTTGAAATGTTTTAGTGCTTCTGTTTTATTGTGAATTTGACGGGGCATTTTGGTTAGTGTGAAAAAGGGGGAGGGGGAGCGGAGGGGAGGCAAGGTTGAGCAGGGCTCGACCTTAGCACTAGCCCGGCGGTCATTGTCTTGTTAAAACAGCTCCGGGCTAGTAAAATGACCCACTTTGCTAGCCCGGCGGACTAGTTAAAAGTAGACAGCGGTGTGGCGGCAAAAAACGATGAGGGCAGGGATGAGAAAGTAGAAACTAATAATTTGTTGAACAAAAAAACCTTGTGTTAAATTCAATATTAATTATAAAGGGCTAGTAAAAACTATCTGCGGGCTAGCAAAAACTCAATTTACTAGCCCGGTGGGCTAGTTAAAAAAAAAAACTTAAGCGCGAGGCTTGGTTGAGTGAAAGGGAGTGTGAGGGGGATGGAGGTTGCGGTAGGGATGCCTTGGCAAAACGTACGACTTCAAGTAGTGGGTCTTCATGTAGAGCAGGTACTCCTTCTTCTTCATGGGGGTCTCCACCTTCTTCAGTCGGCAGTCCAGGGCAAAGTCGGGGCCCTGCACTTTGGCGGACTCCAGTTCATCAGCGGCTTCCTCCTGGGAAGCATTGGCCCCGATGTCCACATTGCTCGCGTCTATCGTCCGGCTGACAGTCTGCGGAGAGAAACGCCGGCCGGCAGTCGATTTCATCAAACTCGTCGCAACTTACAACCAACCGCATGACGATGGCCGGTGCACAGAAACAATACGGGCTCTCAGAACGTACATCGTAAACTGATTGCCCATAAGTCTTTGTGAAAACCACCCCGGGGGGACCTCAATGGTACTCTTCTCCACTGATATTGAATGCTGAGGGGCTGGGTTTTCTTCTCCCTGGGATTTTTGTGTGTCAGAGTTGGCAGCCAATAATACACCAGTCCAGTTAAGAGTAGGCCACGCCCACCATAGAAACGGCCAAGCAACTGCGCACATGCACACAATGTGTAACATAACAGTAATATGCACACCGTGCGCGTCCACTGCACGCCCGCAACCACCGAAAGCACTTCTCTCCGTTAGACTTTGGTTTTGGAAAAGGCCAAAAATACACATTTTTCTCTCTCGACAAAGTATCAAATTCAAAAGTCAGAATTACAATGAAAATATAAACACCGCTTTTACCATGGTTAAGACTTAACAGTATTTGTCAGGATGTTTAGCTCTTGGAACCAGACTATCGGCTAATAGACTGGTTCAACCAGCCTGCAATGCTGACGAAATACAATCAAGTCAGGGAACAACACGGACGACTGCCGTAACAACAGCCACTACGTTTTTAAAAAGAAGCAGAAGAGCTACAGTTTGTGTTTATACTAAATACTAATCTTAGTCTTACTCTACTATAAAGTACTACTACTACTACTTACTAGAATTTAGTAACTCACCTTTCCTTCAATTTCGATGATTACACCTTCAATCTCTATAATATTGTAGACATCAGAGCAAATCTCGGATTCTTTTGTTAAAAAGAAAGAGTACGAAGCTGTGTAAGATTTCTCAATGCATTTCAATGGCATTCTGTCACATTAACAAAACACTCGCTCCCATAATAATTTAAATGTTCATCATACAATCTCACATTAATTAAGCAGTAGCAGTAAGCACCATCTTCACCACTTAACATTTCACTTTTTGTTCAGACTTTCGATACTAGTACTACAAATAATTACAAATACAAAGTACAAGTACTGCTAAGTGCTAGTGTTACTGCCGTACTGCTACAACTGAACTAGTACCGGTACGATGACTCACAATAATACACATTCAGTCCTGTCAAACAAAAAATGGGCATTTTAAAAGATAAAATCACTACCTCCTAGACAGATGATTCCATCCAAAGTCATATAAAATGCAAACACGGTCACTTAAAATCAGTTCTTACCGGTATTCTTGTCTTTGAAGATCAGCATTTTGAAGGATTGGTCGGATTCTTTCCAGCGATAATCTTAGTCCGACAGACAGGCAAAGGGCAGGAACCCAAAAAGGAAGCCCGAAAGACTGGTGCTCCACCAAATGACAGACGGTATGACTCGTATGAATAATAGAGCGAGTGTTACAATTGTACGTCTGGGTGCCAGCCGACGTCGATTGCGACATCACCAAAAGCTAGAAAGCTAGACTGGTATAGTGTCCCCCGCAGGTTTTAGTCGGGTAGTATCATCGAAATTTCCGAAATGCATCTCATTTGCCAGACATAAAAAAGGCAAAAAAAAACACGGTTGTTTAGTGGGCAATATTTACCTAAAATTGATGCGAGTACTTCAAACTTCAAAGTGTCAGTTAGTATTATTCCAACTCCTTTCTTAGTTTTAGTCCTTTGACATTTTTCAAAATTGGTCAAAGTTCCCAGTTAGTTTTCCCATGTTTTATCTTTTACTTTTATATCAGTAGACAAAAAAAAGGGCTGACAACGAATTTAAAATATGACCAAAACATTCAAATAAAACATATCTTTGCAAGACATTTATTGGCTATGTTTCTGCTTGATGATAACTTCACTTCATTACATAGGGCTGACGTTTTTGCTTTTACCTTTCATAATTCATACTAAAAAAACAAACTTTCATATTCACCTCATTTTTCCATCTTTCCTTTCACCTCCCTATTCAAACTCCAATCAACCTCCCAAGAGTCTGACCCAAAGGTAATGATTTTTGCAAACACAATATTTTATTTTCAAAAGAGCCTTTTTGTTCACAGTATCAAGATGTAGAGGGTTATATTCCGTTTAAAGGGAAACTATTTTAGAAAAAAAATGGTTAAAAGTAAAGAACACAATTTAGTGAGCCTGACGTTTCACTCCTAGCAGGACCTTTCTCAAAGGCAGAGTGACAAGGACAAAACAGATACAAGAAGGAAGGGGGTAGAGAGTGAATAGGACATGGATGACAAACTAAGGACAGAGAGGAAAGTTGGTAGGGAGAGATCAAAGGGAAGGGCAGGAAGTAGGGTAGGGACTGAAGAGGGGAAAAGATCAATTAGGGAAGAGTGGAGAATGGAGTGAACACAAACAGGATTATCAGTAAGCATACAAGGTGTTTGTCATTACCCTCCTGGATGTTGAGGCCATGGGGTTTAATAGTCCGAAGACGCTTCATTTTTTCTTATTTTTCATCAGCTCTAAACATTGGCTATCCTCCACACATTCACTGGCACTGCAGTCTAAAAGTAGGGGCTATGCTGGCAGCTGGTCCCCAGGGGGAACATACTACCGGGATGACATGGGCTGTATCTTGGCGGCCGTCAAACTCTGCCTTGAAGATAATGGGCTCAGTAGTCATCAGAGTCACTGTCGCGATGGCCGTGCCGGCTCGTCTCCCTGTCCCGGTGTGAGCCTCCGCGGCTGGCCCCAGCCTGCCTGTCCTCCCTCGAGCTGTGCCTCCGTCCAGCCCCTTCCGCCTCCCTCTGGCGCCCTCGCTCCATCGCCGACTGCGACCTCTCGCGATCCCTCTCCCTGGATGGGTCTCGGCGGGACGCGCCCCTGTCCTCGATCCTCCGCTCTCTCTCGGCGTCCAGTCCCCTGTCCCTCTCTCTGTAGTCTCTTCCCCTGTCCCTCTCGTCTCTGCTCCTCTCCCTGTCATCCCTCCCTCTGCCCCTTTCTTCATCATTTCTCCCCTCATCTCTTCCTCTACCCTCTCTTCCCCTGTCCCTCTCTCTCTCGTCTCTGCCCCTCTCCCTGTCATCCCTGCCTCTGCCCCTTTCTTCGTCATCTCTCCCCTCATCTCTTCCTCTACCCTCTCTTCCCCTGTCCCTCTCTCTCTCGTCTCTACCCCTCTCCCTGTCATCTCTCCCTCTGCCCCTTTCTTCATCATTTCTCCCCTCATCTCTTCCTCTACCCTCTCTTCCCCTGTCCCTCTCTCTCTCGTCTCTACCCCTCTCCCTGTCATCCCTCCCTCTGCCCCTTTCTTCATCATTTCTCCCCTCATCTCTTCCTCTACCCTCTCTTCCCCTGTCCCTCTCTCTCTCGTCTCTGCCCCTCTCCCTCTCCCTGTCATCCCTGCCTCTGCCCCTTTCTTCGTCATCTCTCCCCTCATCTCTTCCTCTACCCTCTCTTCCCCTGTCCCTCTCTCTCTCGTCTCTACCCCTCTCCCTGTCATCCCTCCCTCTGCCCCTTTCTTCATCATCTCTCCCCTCATCTCTTCCTCTACCCTCTCTTCCCCTATCCCTCTCCCTCTCATCCCCGCCCCTGCTCCTCTCTCCTTCGTCTCTTTCCCCGTCTCCTCCTCTACCCTCTCTTCCCCTGTCCCGCTCCCTCTCCTCTCGCCTCTCCTCAACTCTGTCCCGATCTCTCCGGGGGTCGCGGGGGACGGACCCAAAGTGCCTGTCCTCCCGCCAGCTCCCCGGGCGCCGCTCGTCCGAGAAGTCCCGACTCCTGTCGCGGTCCCCGCCAGGTTTCGGGTCGTCCCCTTGGCGTGTACGGCCGGTGCGGGCCCGGTCCGGCGTCCCTCCTCTATCTCTCCGCTCTCCCCTCGCTTCTTGCCGCTGGTCGTCGCCACGCCGACGCGTCGTCGTGTCCCTGGGCCAGCCCTCTCTCGCCTCCTCTCCCCTCGAGGTCCCTGGCGCTCCGGTCGGATCGCGGTGACCTTGGTCCACCTCTTGCTTGACGCGCACCGGTGCCCGGTATTTCTCGGTTGAGCCCGACTCCGAATCGGACGAGACTTCCAGGACGACAGCTGACTCCCCCTCCTCCTTCTTTATGCGTTTCCTCTTCTTCTCCTTTTTCTTCTTCTTCTTCTTGTCCTTGGATTTGGCCTTGTGTTCTGCAAGAAGAAGGGTTACAACAGAAATCAAAAGGCAAGGAGTGCCCGACTGTATTTCATAGGACCAAACGTGACACTACCGATTGTCTTTTTCTTTTTCAGCCATTAGATGTTGATTGTCTTAAACCAACTTCTCATTTAGACCCACTGAAGGTCTTTTCCACACTCTGACAAATGGAGACAGAGAGAGCAGGGGGGGGGGAGCCGGGGCTTGAGACACAGATACAGAGAGAGAGAAAAAACAAGTTGTTAGACTGGTTCCCTGTCGATGCTGTGATTTGCTATGGCCTGCCTGACTGGGATCCAGACTGCACAGATGCTGGGATTGGAGGGAGGGAGGGAGAGAAAGGGAATAAGGAAGGGATTGAGGGAGGGAAGGATGGAGGCAGGCATGGATTGATTGAGGGAGGCAGGGAGGTAGGGAGGGATTGAGGGAGGGAGGTAGGCAGGGAGGCAGGCAGGTAGGGAGGCGGGGAGGGAGGCAGAGAGGGAGGGAAGCAGGGAGGGAGGGATGGAGGCAGACTGGCAGGGAGGCAGGCAGGTAGGGATTGAGGGAGGGAGGCAGGGAGGGAGGCAGGGAGGGAGGCAGGCAGGGAGGCAAGCAGGGAGGCAGGGAGGCAGGCAGGGAGGGAGGCAGGTAGGGATTGAGGGAGGGAGGCAGGCAGGGAGGCAAGCAGGGAGGCAGGGAGGGATTGAGATAGGGAGGGAGGGAGGCAGGGAGGGATTGAGATAGGGATTGAGGGAGGCAGGGAGGCAGTCAGGGAAGCAGGCAGGGAGGGAGGGAGGGAGGCAGGGAGGGATTGAGATAGGGAGGCAGGCAGGCAGGCAGGGAGGCAGGCAGGGAGGGAGGGAGGCAGGGATGCAGGCAGGCAGGCAGGGATTGAGATAGGGAGGGAGGGAGGCAGGCAGGCCCTTACCCCTTTTGACCTTCTTGGTTGGGATCAGGTAGTCTTCCTCCTCCTCCGAGCTCTCCGAGGGCGAATGGGGAGGGGTTTGGGGAGCGCACCCCTCCTGCCGAAGCTTTTTGGTGACCTCGTCGTCGTTCTCATCCTCCTTGGGTTTGCGGTACTCTCCGACGTGGTCCACCCGGAGAACCCGACCGAGAACCTTTGCGAAGCAAACACGACGGAACGAGAGAAAAAAAGAAGAAGCAAGGACGATCAGAGTAAGACGGTTCCCCCTCAGTCAGAGTCTCATGCTTTCAGACGGCACCAGTCCGGCACAGAGTGGGTTGAGGAGTACTGGGGCTAGGGTCACGGCTCAAGTCAAGGCCCAGCCCCCCGCGCCTACCTTGATGCCGTTGAAGTTGTCCACGGCTAGAATGGTGCTCCGCTGGTCCTCGTACGCCAGGAAGCAGTAGCCCTTGGACTTCCCCGTCTTCTTGTCCCGGACGAGGTTGATGTTGACAATCTCCCCATACCTGATGAGGCGCATCACAAGAGATAGAGCAACATTTGAGAGTCAGAAATAATGTTCTCAAAATTGAGTGGGCCTGACGTTTCGATCCTAGCAGGACCTTTCTCAAAGGGCCTTTGAGAAAGGTCCTGCTAGGATCGAAACGTCAGGCCCACTCAATTTTGAGATTTGCATCTTGGTAATTTTAGTCACTAAGCAGTTTGCAACATTTTTGTATATCACTTTAAGAAATAATTTTGAATAAAAAAAGGTAAGGAAAATTGGAGCAGAACTTGCATTGCAATAACAAAAAGTCCTGTACTATACTGCTGTACTACTACAGGGGTGTTGTAGTAGTAGTACTAACACTAGGCTAGTGAGTACATGTTGTAACTAATATTTTTTTTTAATTTTTGAAAAATGGCAAAGAAAAATTAGCCCAAGGGAATGACAACGAAACCTCTGGTTTTGCGTACCTGGGCTCTTATCGTGTCTAGCCCTTAGAAGTTAGATGGTGGCCCAAATAGTCAACTAGTCTTTGTTAGTCTTAAAATTTAGTGGGCCTGACGTTTCGATCCTAGCAGGACCTTTCTCAAAGGCAGAGTGACAAGGACAAAACAGATACATGTACACGGAGGAAGCAGTTTGCAACATTTTTGTATATCACCTTTAGTCTTTGTTAGGGTAAAGCTATGCAGTCGTTAATGGTTGAATGCTTCAGGCTGGTGCCCCCAACCCCGGCAAAGTCTAGTTGACCATTTTGAGAAGGCAACCATCTAAGGACTACATAGCTCAGATGGTAAGAGCGCTGGGACTCAAAACCTGAGGTCGTCTCGGGTTCAAGACTAGAACTAGAAAGCAGGAGTCGCGGGCTTGAATCCCGTCCGAGCTGCCTGAAATGTTTTCATCAACACTGGGCAAAGCACTGAGCACTCAGCGCTTATTACGTCGAGCAGGGCAAACCCTCGTTGAATGACATTCTCCTCGACGCAAAACATTGATGTTACATCAATGACTCACTGAGAGAACATGCAGATGATGTCGCCCTCTGTCAGGTCGAACGGCAGGCCACCGACGAAGATGTAGGCGCTGTCCTTGTACTGCTGATGCCAAGAGGTCTTGCCGCCAGTCAAACCAAGTTCTGCTTCTATCTCATTCAGCTTGTTGATGTTCTTGACGTTGGTTAACGGGCTGGGGTTGGGGATGGGGTGGCGAGGATGGGGTGGGGATGGGGTGGGGATGGGGATGGGGATGGGGTGGGGATAGGGTGGGGATGGGGTGGGGATAGGATGGGGATGGGTGGGGATGGGTTGGGGAGGATGGGGAGGATGGGTGGGGATGGGGTGGGGATGGGGTGGGGATGGGGTGGGGATGGGGTGGAGATGGGGTGGGGATGGGGTGGGGATGGGGTGGGGTTGGGGTGGGGAGGATGGGGTGGGGATGGGGTGGGGATGGGTAGGGGATGGGGTGGGGATGGGGTGGGGATGGGGTGGGGTTGGGGTGGGGAGGATGGGGTGGAGATGGGGTGGGGATGGGTAGGGGATGGGGTGGGGATGGGGTGGGGAAGGGGTGGGGATGGGGTGGGGAAGTGGGTGGGGGTGGGGAAGTGGGTGGGGATGGGGTGGAGATAGGGTGAGGATGGGGTGGGGATAGGGTGGGGATGGGGATGGGATGGGGATGGGGATGGGGATGGGGTGGGGATGGGGTGGGGATGGGGATGGGATGGGGATGGGGTGGGGATGGGGTGGGGATGGGGTGGGGATGGGGTGGGGATGGGGTGGGGATGGGGTGGGGATGGGGTGGGGATGGGGTGGGGTGGGGATGGGGTGGGGATGGGGTGGGGTGGGGATGGGGTGGGGATGGGGTGGGGATGGGGTGGGGATGGAAATGGGGAAAACAAATTTAGGGTGAAGTACAAAGTTCTGCAAAGCATCTCAGATAACAAGATATGTATGCATACATTTTTCAGCTGGTCAATCGGCATCGATTCATCTGGGATCAGACTTAAATTAATAATATAAACTTTTACTGGCCCGCCAATCTTTTTGTTTTACTAGTATTTTTTTAGTAAGTAAATTATTTTTGGTTTTAAATTTAACTGGAAATGGAATTAGAAACAATACAAAACTATCTCAAACTACTTATTAGTTGAAATGAGGAAAGGCATACGGATGTAAAAAGGGTCGGCGCTTCGATCCTAGCATGACCTATCTCAAAACTCGGAGAATTTTTTTTTTAGAGAAACAAAGTGAAATTTCTGCATAGGTTGCGGGACCAAGTTGCTCGGACCGACCAACGGACTACAAACCCGAGATTCTGAAGGCGTTAACTTACTTCATCTTGCTGCCCCGTGGATAGATGACCTCCTTCGATCACGGCCAAATGTTCAGTGGCTCACGGTGGCAGGATCAAAGGTGGACTTTAATCGCCAAACGGAGAAGCATAGAGCAAGGAAATTAGAAGTTTATTTACGCACAGCACAGCACGCGACGGACGGATACATGCTTTTGGGGGTAACCAGCAAGTGGTCGAATGAGGGCGCTGTTGTTACGCGCCGTTAATTTTTCATCTGGATGCCTTCTATCTGGCTGGTAGTTTCCGTAGACTTGTGTGTAAACTGAAGTCGTAGACAAAACACAAACTAAAGAAGGGCTTACCCGAAGCAAACACCTACATGTTTTGTAGACTAAAAGTTACCTTATCATTATCAAGCACACGCGTCAATCTAGCTTTTATCTTTAAACTTTAAACTATAATATTATTATATTTACAATTGGAAAAAAATGTTGAATGACAACATTGGATTTATAAAAATAGCAGAAGCAACAATTGACACTTCAGCCACATAATTATTTGCAAAAAAAATATTAATTTTGTATCAATTTTAATTGCAATTTTTTCCCAGAAATAAGCAAAATATCAAACTATCACTATCAGACAATTTTCACCTTTGACTGTGTCCCAACGATTAGTTCAAATAAATTAACAAGCAACTTTCCTTTTCTTTATGGAACCGAGTTTGCCCCAGAGTTTTTCACTTAGGAAATTAAAGGGTAAAAAGTAAAGGCATTTCTCTTTTTATTAGAATTCCTTCGTTAATTTCAAATTTGAAACCCTTCTCAAACCCACAGTGACAAGAAGATATTATTTGTTTAATGTTTTATAATTTGAAGCATTTTGTAGAGCCACTTGAAAGTGATTATGTTGCATTTTGGCAATCCGAAAATTTTTGTCTCTTGGGAATTAATTCTTGTATCATCTTATTTCAAAGTTCTGTGAATTTGTGTGTATAGATTTATACTGTGAACAAATCAGTGAAATTTAAAACTTATAAGATTATAAGAACTAAAATTAATTTGAATCTCAAATGTTAGAGGGTCTGACGTTTCGATCCTAGCAGGACCTTTCTCAAAGGCAAAGGGGGGGGGGGTTTGCCTTTTGAGAAAGGTCCTGCTAGGATCGAAATGTCAGGCCCTCTAACTTTTGAGATTTATGTATTGCAGGTCAATCTAGTAAGTGAGCAGTTTGCAACCCTTTTTTTTGAGATTTGAAGGTTTTCAGGGTAAGAATAGCAGGAGTAATAGGCTTGTGGTGACACCATGTAAAATTCTCTCTTTTGTGGTTCTGAAAAGAACCGGAGGAACTTGACGTTCAGAAACCACACATACTCACAAAAGAGAGAATTTTACATGGTGTCACCACAAACCTATAACTCCAACACTTTTCTCATCTACTTTACGAAATTAATTTGGTGATGGTGTCTGTCTTCCACAGGGAAAGGAACTAGGAAGGCGGCAGATGTGGATTTTCGGATGTCCGTCCCCCGACGTCTACTCTTCTTCTCAGAAAACCATGGCCAGCCATCCCGCCATGAGGGTCATGCCGCCGTAAGGGGCAAACTTGTTGAGGGCAGTGGAGCCGGACAGGGCGGAGTAGTAGCAGGTGCCGCAGAAGACTAGCATGCCCACCAGGAAGAGGGCCCCCACCTGCGTCGGGAGGTTGGAGAGAGAGATCTTGTCATGGGGGGGCTGACTGTTTATTACGTTTGATAATTTGTTTTGTTGGTTGTTTGTTGTTTGTTTGCTGGGATGATGAAGCATCTGTTTTTTTTTTTTTTTTTTATATTTTTTTAATGTATATTTCAGAGATAGTTGGGGTTGAGACTCAGAATGAGTCTCACACCGAACTGAAAAGATGCCCGGTTGAAAACTGCCTGAATTTCACAGGCCTCATGATCCCCAAGATAGTCTCAGGGAGAGAGTTCCAAAGCTGTGTGTAGTGGCGTGTAGTATTGTTTGTTTGTTTGTTGGGATGATGTCTATGTTTATTTGTATGCTTGCTTGCTAACTTATCTGTTTGTCTGTTTGTTGGTTGGTTTGGATGATGGTGCATTTGTTTGTTTGCTTGCTTATTGTATGCCAGTCTATTTGTTTTTGTCATTTGCTAAATTATTTACTTGTTTATTCATTAATGAGCCCAGTAATTGCATCAACCATCCACCCATCCATCCACCCATTCAAGCGTGACATCTGTCTGTTCGTCAATCTGTCTGTCCTAAACCTACCCGCCAGCCCACAAAACTACCTGGTGGGCAATGCCGCGTCTCACTGAGAAAAGCAAACACTTGGCGGAACAGAGAACAGACAGACACAGCAGAGAGCAGGGGCCATCACTTCCAGCAAGACAAACAGACAAGGGATCAGAGGCTTCATTCCCAGACAGACTGACAAACTCCCAACTTACAATCATTGGATGCCTTGTCATCGGAGCCGCCAAAATTGCAAGCGTGTGGATGAAATGGTATCTGTTTGCAGTTTGGAAAACCTGATAAAAACAAATGTAAAAAATAATTATCAATAATTACTTCCTCCACTTCTCTTTCCTTTTTCCCTTTGATCTTCCCCCTCTTATGTCTTCCCTTCCTTTGCCCTTTGATCTCACCCTGGTCTGTCTACCAGCTTTCCTCCTTTGATCCCTTCCCTACTGCTTGCCCTTCCCTTTGATCTCACCCTGGTCTGTCTACCAGCTTTCCTCCTTTGATCCCTTCCCTACTGCTTGCCCTTCCCTTTGATCCCACCCTGGTCTGTCTACCAGCTTTCCTCCTTTGATCCCTTCCCTACTGCTTGCCCTTCCCTTTGATCTCACCCTGGTCTGTCTACCAGCTTTCCTCCTTTGATCCCTTCCTACTGCTTACCCTTCCTTTTGATCTCACCCTGGTCTGTCTACCAGCTTTCCTCCTTTGATCCCTTCCCTACTGCTTGCCCTTCCCTTTGATCTCACCCTGGTCTGTCTACCAGCTTTCCTCCTTTGATCCCTTCCCTACTGCTTGCCCTTCCCTTTGATCTCACCCTGGTCTGTCTACCAGCTTTCCTCCTTTGATCCCTTCCCTACTGCTTGCTCTTCCCTTTGATCTCACCCTTGTCTGTCTACCAGCTTTCTCCCCCTTCCTCTCCGGGTTTGTCCTTTTGCTTTTGAGAACAGTCCTGCTACAAAGTGCTAGTGCTAGTGCTAGTCAAGCTAGTACTAGGATTTAAAATGTTAGGGCCTCTAAATTGTTGACAAAACAAAATCCTTGACGCTCTTAGATTTACAAATCAACAGGTTATTTAAAAACCCTAATTTATTATACTGCAAATTGATTCACACTCACAGTCACAGTTCATAAAAATATATAGTCATATTCATAAATCTGAATGACACAAAATCGTATGGTTAAGATAAGAATATTACTAACCTCATAAGTTTTAGCATCAACTTTCTTACTTAACCCTGCAGAGAAAAACAGACAGAATATGATTTTGAGTCATAATTCAAAGAGGAACTTTGCATTACAATCAAAATGTAGCAGCATGTACTGTGTAGTTTACAAATATGAAATAAATATTAAATACTACTACAATTACAAAGTACAAAGTACTAGTACCACAATAAATTATAGGTAAGATGTAGTAGTACTAAAAAGTACTAGTATTATGTAGTAGAAATGGCCATGATGTTTTTAAGGTTTGAGTAAAGAAAGGGTTAAATTCTGCACCACGTCTTGACTAGCGAATAGGATGACAATTAAAAGTCTGTTTAGGGGCCAAGTTACTCCGGTTTCTCGCCTCAACGTACCGTGGGCGCCATATGCCCCGAGCACCACGGCCAAGAAGCCAGATACGCCAGCCAGCCTCGTCAACATGTCGCCTGCGCGCCGCAAAACCGGCATAAATCTCCCTTAAAACGAATACTCTGTACGCAAATGGAATATCTCAACTCCTTTGGTTTACAGAGTTTTAGCAGACGCCGAGGTTCAGAAATGGCTAACGAAATATGGTGAATATTTTACAGCGCATATGGTGCGGCCTCCAGGAGGGCGGAGCTTGTTTCCTCAGCAGGGGGGTGTCCATATCGCGGCAGCTGTACTCGAATTTACACTTTCCCCTAAAAAATACCCTGCTTCAACTTTAACTTCAGAGTAGGGTTACAAGATCCATCGAACTATAAAATCAAACATCGGTGAACAATCTTGTTGATAATGGAGGTAAACTTTGGCAAACCTGCCCCCCTTCTTTTTAAACCACGCCCCCATCGACTGCGGAAAAAATAAACGCGCGCTCCGAGATACCCGATGGCCCTAGAATGGATGGACTGCAAGGTGCCACGTCATTGACTTGCGTGCGGCCGCATTCAGTCGCATGGGGTCTACGGCCACGCATTCTCCCGCGTCAAAATGGCGGGGGATATGTATTTAGAAAACTTGGACGAGTTCCTTTTCGACGAAGACAGAGTGGTAAAGTCTCCACATTTCCATTTGTTTTGCGAGAATCTGGAGGATATACCCGTTAGCCTCGATCTGGTGTAGTTGCCAGGGGTTTAGGAGCCGACAGGGGTTTGAAATAACTGGATTCAGAATTTCACTTTTCAGATCGGCCTGACTGGTCACACACTGGGCTGTGCCTGTGTCATTGTTATAATGTTAATGTTATTGTTAATTGTTATCATAATATCAATTATTCAATATCAATTAATTATCATTAAGACATTAATATCATGTTGATGTGATGTGATGGACATGCCAATATGTGTTTTGGGCTTTGGTAAAATGGTTCACCATCAAGATTCAGACATTTTAAATTTAAATTAACAACATGGATTTGCTAACAAATTTTCATTCAAATTTGAATGAAAATTGAAATGAAAATGTCATTGTCATTGATTCATGAATGATGGTTTGCCCTGCTTGACGTATAACTAGTAAAAAAAATACTATTTACCAATCAAATTTTATTGGTTATAACTAAATAATCAGTGAGTGACCAGTGCTTTGCACGATGAAATGTTTTCCCGGCAGTTTGGGTGGGATTCGAACGCGTGGCTCCTGCTTAATTCTAGTGCAGACATCTGAACCACTTGACTTGACCACCGAGCTGGTTGACGTCATTTGGCAGCTGCGAATAATGTATTGCGGCGGGTACCACGTTAACATTATTAATATAATAACTGAATGATAACAAATTTGATAATGATATGTCAAAACTTAAAATAGCCACTAAGGTGTATCAAACTCAAAGGCCGTGGTTCAATTCCAATAATTTCCTCGTCTCTTCTTGCCAGGTGACCTACAAATGGCTGAGCCAAACCCTGTCAGTTCACGCCAATCAAGCCAAGGGGTAAGACTCACTAAGAGTGTGACACTTTTTCCCGGGCTCAGTAGTCGTCAGAGTCCCTGTCGCGATGGCCGTGCCAGCTCGTCTCCCTGTCCCGGTGTGAGCCTCCGCGGCTGGCCCCGGCCTGCCTGTCCTCCCTCGAGCCGTGCCTGTGTCCAGCCCCTTCCGCCTCCCTCTGGCGCCCTCACTCCGTCGCCAACTGCGACCTCTTGCGATCCCTCTCCCTGGATGGGTCTCGGCACCCCTGTCCTCTAACTGTCGCTCTCTCTTGACGTCTAGTCCCCTGTCCCTCTCTCTGTAGTCTCTTCTCCTGTCCCTCTCTTAGTCTCTTCTCCTGTCCCTCTCTCTCGGTAGTCTCTTCTCCTGTCCATCTCCTTAGTCTCTTCTCCTGTCCCTCTCTCTCTGTAGTCTCTTCTCCTGTCCCTCTCTCTCTGTAGTCTCTTCTCCTGCCCCTTGAATGCCTTGATTGTCCTTTTTGTATTCTTCCAAATCCCAGCCAGTTTTTTTTCCCTTTATGTGATTGGCTCGATTCTCCTCTGCTCTCCTGGACAGGATGCTGGAGTCCTACCTCGAGCACCTGAAGGGAGATGCCAGGTCAGCGGCCGTCAATGTCACCTATCTAGTCAGCGGAGTACAGGAGAAGGACAACGGTGTCAGGCTCAACAAAGTCATGGTGGTCTCCGGAAAGGATTTGGAGAGTAAGCCCTGAAGTGATTCAACGAGGGTTTACCCTGCTTGGAGCACTGAGTGCCCACTGCCCAGTGCTTTGCCCGATGCCTGGTGAAAAAAAATGTCAGCAGGGCTCGGCCTTAGCACTAGCCTGATGGTCATTGTCTAGTAAAAACAGCTGCGGGCTAGTAAAATGGCCCACTTTGCTAGCCCGGCGGACTAGTAAAAAGTAGACAGCGGTGTGGAGGCAAAAAAACAATGAGGGCGGGGATGAGAAAGTAGAAATTAATAATTTGTTTTACTTACCTAATAACCTTGTGTAGAATTAAATACTAATTTTACAGGGCTAGTTAAACTTGCTACCGGCTAATAAAAAACTCAATTTACTAGCCCGGTGGGCTAGTTAAAAAAAAAATTAAGTGCGAGGCTTGGACTCAGGCAACTCGGGCAGGATTTGAACCTATCACTCTCGTTTTTCAGTGTAGACGTCTTAGAAAGAAAAATTCCCGAAGTGCCTACCTTTCCCCCAAAAAAACATTGTTCTCTTAAATGAAGTTAGTTTGAAAAATGTGGAAATATGGTAAAGGAAACTTCCCAAATAGTCAACTAGACTTTGCCGGGGGGGGGGGGGGCAGTCAGAAGCAATTCAATCATTAGTTACCATTCATCATTACCCCAACAAAGACTCTGTTGACTATATGGGAAGGCCGCCATCTAAGGGCTTTGTAGCTCAGACGATAAGAGCGCTGGTACGCAAAAGCAGAGGTCTGGGGTTCATGTCCCAGTCCTGCCAAAGTTTTCTTGGTCATTTTTCCGAAATTTACCAAATGTGAGTTACAACATGTATTCACTGCACACTCCTGTACTAGTACAGTACTCAGTAGTAGCGTCGTACAGTGTAGTTTTATTGAGATGCAGATCCCGGTCCAGTCAAACTGTTTATTGACTTAAATGACCCAAAGGTAAATCTGAAAACAAAATGACAGTCTGATTGATGACGGTTTGTGTCTTCAATGTCTTGTCTGAATTGTCCTTCTCTGCAGAGACTGAGGCAGGCATGGTGGAGGTTCTCAGCAAGCACGTCTACAGCATCCAGAAGGCAGTCCTTAAAGACTCCAACACACTCTACATGACCGACTATGCAATCACCAAGGACAGCATCAAGCAGCCCAGCAGGTAGACAACCCCCCCCCCCCTCCCCCCCCCTCCCCAAATCCCTGAGGACGCAGCACTCTCCCAGCTGAAAAATGAGGGCATTTTGTCTAGATTCACCATGGGGGAGCGGAAGGGTCATTGTTTGGGAGAACTTAGAAGAAAACCTACCAGACAGAGATCCTGCAGAGCCTGCTGTTTGTGTTGCTTGCTGCTATGCGCCGGGCCCTTCGAACCCAGGCACCACTTTTGTCTATTAAAGGGGATATGCTCCGGTGTTGCAATTTTTTTAATATGGTAGTATTTAGTTACCTGCTATGCTAAGTATGGGTGTTTTTTTTTAATTTTTTTTTTTTTAATAAAAGGTGATTTTTGAGTGTTTTTGTATAGGCCCGAATTGGATTTCTCATTGAAATGGCAAAATAACGTCATTGAGGGCAGCAAACAAATCTTGGATAAATCTTGTCCAAATAAAGACTCCTTTCGTAACTCAACCTCCAATGTATAACCCTTTGTAAGATCTGATAGTAGGTATGGTTTCTGTGCATCACTCATTGTCTTGCGACTGATTGTAAGTCACCATGAGTTTGATGAAATTGACCACACTCGTGAGACTTTTCACTGACTAGACCTGTTGTCCAGTCTGAATTTGACCCCTGCTATTCCGCTATTGATGCAGATTCAGTGCCATCAGCTGCGTCGAGGCCAGGCCGCGAACGGCGGCGGAGCTCGAGGAGCTGGCCGCCAAGGCTGGCGCGTCCTTCTCGGCCGCCAGTCCGGCCGCCAGTCCGGCCGCCAAGCCCAAGATGAACGGCAACGCCGAGAGGCATGTCATCGAGAGCCTCAAGACGGAGCCCAAGAAGGCCGCTGCGGCGGCGGCCCCACCGGCGGCGACGGCAGCGGCGGGCAAGGGGAAGAGAGGCCAGCTGACATCCTTCGGCGGGTTCGCTGCCTCCAAGGGCACTGCGGGGAAACCGGAAGAGACCAAGGAGGAAGCCGACGACAGCCGACCGAAAAAGGAGGCACCAAAGAGCGCGGTGAGTACTCCCAGAAGAAGTAAATCCAAAATGTTTTGTCCCCGTTAACAGGGATGGCCGGATTCGCCTCACACTCACAGAGCAATCTCCCTCAACCTCATCCCTCCACCTCGACCCGATTCAGCGCATCCTGCCTCTTCAAGCACAACCCTCCTGCCCTCCTCCTCCACGTGCTTCTTCCATGTTAGGGTCGTCTCCCTTCTTCCTTGGACCATCATCCTCAGATGCCTTTCTCAGAAACACGATCGTCATCAAAAACGTGATCATGGTGATCCCAATCCGTCCAAATCATGAACATTCACTCTAATCAATTTGAAAAATCGGTTTAGGTGGTTAGAGAGCTGGTACAGGAAGGCCAAGCTCTCTGGTTCAAGTCCCGGTTCAGTCAAAAGTTTTTTTCTTAAAGTGAAATACAAAAAAGTTGCAAACTGCTTACTGACTAAAGTTGCCAAAATGCAAAACTTAAAATTTAGTGGGCCTGACGTCTCGATCCTAGCAGGACCTTTGTGAAAGGTCCTGCTAGGATCGAAACGTCAGGCCCACTAAATTTTAACAGTTTTGTTCACATCATTTTTATGAGAGCAGTTGTTCTTGTTCACTTTCACTGCAGCCGACCGGAAAAGGCAAAGGTGGCATGATGGCCTTCTTGACCTCTGCCCCGGCCAAGGCCAGAGAAGCCTCCCCACCCCCCAGACAGTCAAAGGCCACGGCCTCCGCGGACTGGGCCCCTTCTGTGCCCTCCAGCGACCGCAAAATGTCCCCGGCCGAGAGCAAGAGCCGGGCAAAGCGAGGCGGCAAGGCTAAAAGAAAAGCGGCCAGGATTGATGTGTTCGACTCCGGATCAGGTGAGGCCACCGAAAAAAAATCAAACAGATAGCCCAGATTGTTGACATTTCCTATCGCGAGCGACTAAGACCACAGGGTTTTGGTATGCTACATAAAAGTGTCAAGGTAAGACTGCACAGGCTTCAAGCACGGCAGTTCATGAATTGTTTTCAGCATGGCTAGGTCGGACGTCTCTCTCTCTTCCTGCTGCATACTGCAGTGTCGGAGACCAACGAGGTTCGGTTTTCAGACAGTGAGCTACGCTGTCCACAGAAACCTCAACAACCGCCACTGCTATCTCCGAGAGTTGTAACTTTTTGCCCGCCGCTCGACGCAGAAGTACGATGTTCCTGTTCTCTTTCAGGTCGCGGGGAACGGAGATAGGGGTAGTCGATGTTGCTTCGATAGAAAATAATTTATTTGAGTTTGAGCTCCAAATTAGCGAATAACTTCCTCGGCTCTCGGGAGTGCTGTTCCAGCAGGGCAGAATCCGGTTCCAGCAGGGCAGAACCAGTCCCAGCAGGGTAGAATCCAGTTCCAGCAGGGCAGAACCAGTCCCAGCAGGGTAGAATCCGGTTCCAGCAGGGCAGAACCAGTCCCAGCAGGGCAGAACCAGTCCCAGCAGGGTAGAATCCAGTTCCAGCAGGACAGAACTGGTTCCAGCAAGGCAGGATCCGGTTCCAGCAGGGCAGAACTGGTCCCAGCAGGGCAGAATCTGGATCCAGCAGGGCAGAATCCAGTTCTTATGCCCAATGTTGTTGTTTTTTCCGCTGCCAATGCAGAAGAAGAAAAGCAAACAAGTAAACGCAGACGTCGGATCATTCAACCGGACAGCAGCAGCAGCAGCAGCAGCAGCAGTGAAGATGACCTAAGTGGTAAGCAGAGCCAGTACCATATGCTCATAGTGGACATCGACTTAGGTCCGACTCAATCCATGATGACAGTAGCAGTTGTTATGTTCAGGGCCAACACCAAAAAAAAAAAAATGGTTGTCTGAAAATTAGGACAGACTCAGTGAAGAAGCTGTCCTCCAGTGAGCAATTTGTTTTTCTTTTCTGAAAAATGTCAAGATATGGAGGACAGTCCGATTCCCCCCACTCCTCCCCCGGCCCCCGCCGAGCTGATCTCCTCGGAGGACGAGCAGGAAGAGGTCGCCAAGAGGTCATCGCACGTGCCCGACAGGGAGGAGAAGGCCGTCTTCACCACCACTCCCGGCGGCAAGAGGCGGCGCCGTAAGCGCGTCCTCCGGAACAAGACCACCGTCGACGAGGACGGATGCATGGGTGAGTGCGGTCGGTGGACTGTGAGACATTCACGTCGACACTCAATAGATATCACAGTCAAGCTCATGTTCTGCTGTCATCTAGGGATCTGAAGTGTATGAACATATTGGCAAGCTTCTTTTTCTTAGTGGAGTCAGAAGTTGGTCATCTTTTGTACCTTTGAAAAAAGAATGAGGGCGCTATTGCAAGGTCATGTCAGGAACCCACAGTTTGAAAAAAAAATTCCAAATTAATTCCTTTGAAGCAGGTTTGATGAAAAACTCCTCTACTAAATGATAATGAAGCATACGTTTTGGCAGTAAATCAACAGGTTTAGGGATATGTCTGCAGAAAAACCACAATTTTCAGAAACTTTTTTCGCACAACCAATGGGGTTTCTAATCCTGTGATGACATCACACATTTGCTCATGAATATTGAAATTCTCATTAGCATAAAAACTGAAAACTTGCAATTAATACACCCCGAGAACGAGTGTGAAAAACAGTTTGATGGTTAGCAACTGAATTGATTCTCGGCACAGTCACAGAGAAAGTTTGGGAGAACGACTGGACAGACGAGGACGAAGAGCCTGCCCCGCCCCCTTCTAAAGTGGCCGCGCCCCGCGGCCCCTCCTCCTCGTCAGCGTCGGGGGGCGGAGCCAAGAAGACAGACGAGGAGGACGGCAAGAAGAAGAAGACGTCGCCCGGGAGTGGGAGCGGCAAACCGAAGCAGCGTTCTCTGATGAGTTTCTTCACGAAGAAGTGAGCGTGGAGGGACGGAGGGGACTACTCGGCTGCCGGGTTCCCTGACTGCCCCTGCCTCCCTCCTCATTGCCACACAGTGTCATAATTATGTTAGTTCTCCACGGGTGCCAGTCCAAGTGAAAGTACTTGTCCATGAGTACAAGAACAATTAATGAGCCTCGCTGCAATTGCACGTATTTGTCCATGAGTATGAGTACAAGTACTGTGCTATGAGTATGAGTACAAGTACTGTGCTATGAGTATGAGTACAAGTACTGTGCTATGAGTATGAGTACAAGTACTGTGCTTTGAGTATTAGTACAAGTACTGTGCTATGAGTATTAGTACAAATACTTTTCTATGAGTACAAGTACTTGGCTGTGAGTATTGTTACAAGTACTTGACCATGAGTATGAGTAAAAGTGCTGTACTTTTCTTTGAGTACAAGTACTTTTCTATGAGTACAAGTACTTGGCTGTGAGTATTAGTACAAGTACTTGGCCATGAGTATGAGTAGAAGTATTTGGCCATGAGTATGAGAAGAAGTACTTTGATAAGAGTATGAGTACGAGTTTTTGGCTGTGGGTATTAGTAGAAGTACTTGACCATGAGTATGAGTACAAGTACTGTACTTTTCTTTGAGTACAAGTACTTGGCTGTGAGTATTAGTAGAAGTACTTGACCATGAGTATGAGTAGAAGCACTTTGATAAGAGTATGAGTACGAGTTCTTGGCTGTGAGTATAAATAGAAGTACTTGGCCATCAATATCACAAGTACAAGCATTGTATATGAGTACTAGTACTAAGCCATGCATACTAATACAAGTATTTGGCATTGAGTATGAGTACCAGTACTTGACCACAAGCACAAACACAAGTGTACTTTGCTTTACACTGGGTCCAGTAGGATTGTAAGTACTTGGTATTGGCCATGAGTGTGAGTTGAATGTACTTAGCCACGAGTACAGAATAGATACAAGTACTCGTCCAAGTATACGAATATGAATGCTTGTTACTTGCCATGATTTGTATTTGCACAAGTACTTTGTCAGGAGAGCAAACACTTGGCATTAAGTATCCATGTGTATCCATGTTTTCTGGCGAGTACGAGTTTTACATCACTGTCATCATACTTAATAGAACAAAAAAAGTGTGCTGCCCTGTCATTGCATCCATTGAGGAAAAAAGCATCTTGAAAAACTTATCAGAAAATTATTTTTCTCCAACCATGGTCCCCCCCCCAAAAAAAATGTCTCACCAAAGTTGCTTAAAGTTGCGATATATTTTTGTCACATTTCTTTGTTATTCCACCAATTAAATGACTCCTCAATGTAATTGTCTATTTTGGGGGTAATAAATAAGGCAATGTTCGAGTTCTGTGTACAAAGGTTTTCTTCTCTTTAAAAAAAAAAATGAAAGAAAGATGCTTCGATCCCAACTGAAGAAATGTGATGTCAACCTAGTTGGCAGTGGAGATTTGTAATGATTTAATCCACTTATCCAATTCCCCTGCACTTTTTTTCTCAGAATTTCAGAAGGCCCAATGTTTTGATCATAAAAGGACCTTTTTCCCAAAAGTAATCTCCCATTTGCATTTGGATAATTTTTTTTTTTTTTGGGGGGGGCGTTAAGCAGTTTCCAACATTGTTTGTGTGACGTTCCTCACCTTCCTCTAATTAAATTAAGAGCGAGCAAGATGTGACCAGGAAATCACACAAAAAATCCACAAATTGAATCTTTTGTTGTAAGTTGGAGAACAAAACAAAGGGATTTTTTCCCATTTATTCTCTGTTCCTCCCGTGAAAGCTATGCAATGATACATAATTATGATACACATTTTTTGTCCATACGTAAAAATCTCCAAGGATATAAACATTGATTAAATATTGTAATATTTAATATTTTTTGTCATTAATTATTATTATTTTACACAAGACTACTCCGTTTTACCCTGTGGGTAATGTGACGCCAACTACACGTAAACAATGTATACACAATGTAGAAAACACTTCACATGCAGATCGTGTAAGTCTGGGATCTCGACTCTAGAAGTTACATTATTAAGTTATCGCTCTACATCATAATAGTGATATCTGCATATAATATATTATGGCTCAAATGTATCGCTTCATACTCTTTTTCTTCCGCCACAAATAGACTATACAATGCACACTTAGCTAGTCTCTCAGAAAGAGGTCATTGACCTTTAAGAGGTCAGTGACCTTTAAGAGGTCATCGTTGTTGACAGGGAGCCCCATGTCTTCAGTTCTTTCGAAAAATCTGAATGGTTTTTCGTCATAAGGGCATAGCAACTGGATGTGCGTGAAACGATAGGTTTCTTTCTCACTAGAAAAGCAAAAATGGACGCAAGAATATCGCCTTAGCAACGGCATCAGACCAACATGGAGGAGTGATGACCACAGGGGGCGCCCTTCATAAAGGCCATCACCCGGGCGACACCACGAGGACTCGGCGTGGATATGGCGCTTTTCAAAGTAATGTAAAGAATTAGCAGCAGACAGCTTCGTAAACCACTACAACCGATGGATGCGCCGTATGCTTATAATACTGTGATGCTCCTTTCTCGAATATACATTCTGGTATGTAAATTGCTTTGATTAAGGATAATAGTTGCCCCGTTGGTGTAGACATTCCCCAATGCTGTTCCAGCGACGAAAGTCAAGGACTGGATTAGGCTGTCAAGTTTTATGGTATACACTGTCGCTATGCTCTGTGTGGACGTTGAGAGCGACGGGTCAGCTGTTCTAGCCACGTGAAGGTATTGGGTCTCGGAGACCCGGTTGATTCATTTCAGGTCGGGGGCTGTGATCAGAGGGAAGGATGTGCTACAAGGGAACATCTACTGTCCGTTTACTCTTAGATGAGGTCGACCTCAGCCTCGTTACATTATATTGCATGCCCCACCCTTCCTACAGTCCACCCACAACTGGCCTGTCCAAGTTGAGCTCGACCTCGGCCTCATTCAATGCTAAGGCATGCCACCCTCCTCCAGTCCACCCACAGCTGGCCTATCCAAGTTCAGCTCGAACTCGGCCTCATTCAATGCTATGGCATGCACCCCCTCCTCCAGTCCACTCACAGCTGGGCTATCCAAGTTGAGCTCGACCTCGGCCTCATTCAATGCTAAGGCATGCCGCCCTCCTCCAGTCCACCCACAGATGGCCTATCCAAGTTCATCTCGACCTCGGCCTCATTCAATGCTATTGCATGCACCTCCCCTCCTCCAGTCCACCCACAGCTGGCCCATCAGGAGGACTTGTGAGAGCACCACATGAATGGGTAAGATAACATTTTGGCCTTGGTTAAGTATGGCGTCTGAACTTGGTGAAGGTCGTGGCTCTCGATCTATCCTTGCCCAAAGGTTACCAGTTATGGGGTACATCGAGCATTTTGGTTGAGCAGAGCTATAGGTAGAGAACATTTTGGGGGTAAGTATGTCGTCTTCTGTAGGGTCCTGCTGGCTCCAATGTAGCCTTGCCCAAATGTTACCAGTTATGGGGGGTACATCGAGCATTTTAGTTGAGCAGAACTATAGGTAGAGAACATTTTGGGGGTAAGTATGTCGTCTTCTGTAGGGTCCTATTGGCTCCAATGTAGCCTTGCCCAAAGGTTACCAGTTATGGGGGTACATCGAGCATTTTGGTTGAGCAGAACTATAGGTAGAGAACATTTTGGGGGTAAGTATGTCTTCGTCTGTAGGGTCCTGCTGGCTCCAATGTAGCCTTGCTCAAAGGTTACCAGTTATGGGGGTACATCAAGCATTTTGGTTGAGCAGAACTATAGGTAGAGAACATTTTGTAGGGTGAGTATAACGTCTCTTTTTGTTTTAAACGTGGGATCTAATCCAGTCCCGTGCCTTCCTTCTCCACCCCTTTTAAGGGGTGTCATGTCCCCCCACTCTCTCTCCCGTCGCTCTCATCCCCTGGTGGGTAGGGCGGTGCCCCTCTGCCGCGGGGTCGTGTCGGGCTCCTGGCGGCACTCCTCGCCTCGCTCCACGGCCCTGGCCCGAAGCGTCCGAGCCGCCCGCATCACCTGGCGGGGGCAGTTGGCCGGGCAGCTCCGCTCCAACTTCCGCTCTTTCCGCTTCAGCTTCTGGAGGCGGTCTGCAAAAGGGAAATCGGGAAGTCAGTTAGGAAGTCTGATGAAATTCAGGCATCGGGCGAAGCACTGGGCATTCAGTGCGTGTTAGTTCGTTAAAGGCCCTATACAACATTGGTAAATGTCAAAAGATTGCCACAGCTTGTGTATTAAACCATTAAACACTCCAAAAGAGAAATTCTGCGAAGGTTTAGTTTAAATGGTAATCTGAGAAAATAGAAAAAGGCAACAAACCGTCCCGTTTTTCGCACCGTTTTGTAGTGTAAGAAATAGTTTATTACTCGCGAGTAATAATTTAAACTACATCAATGTTTGAGTGAAGATTTCTCGAGAAGTACAACATCTCATGTATCAGACCGTAAGATTTTAACATGAGGATTCTATCATGACCGTCTACAAATAAAACTGGGTAAATTAGAAGAAAATCTGTGGACATCGACGTTTTCCTGTCTTCCCAATGTTGTAGGGCCTTTAAGTAGGGCAAACTCTTAATAGAAAGTGAAGTCCGTTAACCCTAACTCTTGCACTCGAAAGGATACTGAATCCAACTTATGTTCACAGTTTCTGACGGTGTTTGGAAAGTGCGGGGTGCGATGCAGCATTCATCCAACTGTGCTTGAACCAACGGAGCCTTTAGCAGCAATTAGGGTTTTTTCCCCTGGAGCTGGCACCACTGCCTCAGTGCCCGGCTCTCTTCCCTCCCTCCCTCCCCCTTCGCCATCCCCCGATCCCCTCCCCGTCGCCCCCTGGCCCCTCGCGGACTTACGGTGTGTGGACGCCCCGGCCAGCTGATACCAGCCCGTCTTGTTGGCGTCCTGCCGCTGGGAAAACTCCTCCTCCGTCAAGTTCTCGATCGTGAAATTCAGGATTCTCCCTGTCAGGACGGAGACCGAGAGAAGGGTGTCAAGGTGGATCTCACAAAGGCAAAGCCTTGCGATGTATCGTGACTCGACTTGTTACGATTGGTAATTAACCCATCATAACGCTGTGTAGAATAAGTCTGAAATGAAGAAATGAAGTCTATTTCCGACACCATGCACCCACCTTTTGATACCCTACTTTGAGACAAATCCCGTTCGTATTTCAAAGTCTTTGAACCTGACAAAAATTGCCCAAACGTATTCTGAAATTACTCATTTCTGGACATCATCCATATTGACAAAAAAATAAAGACGATTTACTACAAATTCGATTTTTCCTACGAGTTTCTTCCTTACGTGTAGCAAGCGAGATTTCCATATCGTGCACACCTTTAGCGGATATAGTAAGTAGCGCATGACGTCAGAATTGATGACGTCAGAATTGATGACGTCAGAATTGATGACGTATTCGTTGACTAACTAACCGTATCCCTTCGCTTGCGAAACCACACTTGGTATTACGATCGTGTATACGGATTGAAATTGGTGTGACTTCTAGCTCAATATTTGGCGAAGTTAGAAAGGCAATTAAGGGGGAGTTAATACCCTCTCTGAACTGCCAGGAGTGAAGCTCGAACATGCCAGCCTCCAGATCCTCCACGACGAACTTGAACTCCGACATGTCGTCGGGAGACTCGACCAGGTAGGGGGCGAACTCGTGCAGCAGGATCGTCTCGGACTTGCGGAGGCAGAGCAGGGCGCCCTCGCCGTCCTCGTCCTCCGAGGGCCCGCTGTCGGACGAGTCCGTGGATGGAGAGGGTATGTCTGTCGAGAGGGAGTGGAGAGTGTGTGAGAGGGAGAGAGAGTGATTGGAAAGATGCAGAGAGAGAGAGAGGGAGAGAGAAAGAGAGAGAGAGAGAGAGAGAGAGAGAGAGAGAGAGAGAGAGAGAGAGAGAGAGAGGGAGAGAGAGAGAGAGAGTATTTCCTACAAGCTGCGAGTTTGCAGGCGCATTTCTTCGTCTCCTCTTCCTTTTCTCCTCCAGAGAGAGAGAGAGAGAGAGAGAGAGAGAGAGAGAGAGAGAGAGAGGGAGAGAGAGAGAGAATGAGAGAGATGCAGAGAGACAGACAGACAGACAGAAAGAAAGAAAGAGGAGGGAGAGAGAGGGAGAGACAGAGAGAGACAGAGGAGAGAGAGAGAGACAGAGAGAGACAGAGAGAGACAGAGAGAGGAGGGGGAGAGAGGGGAGCCTGAGGAGAAAGAAAGTGAGAGAGATGGGGAGGTGGAGTGCAGAGAGAGGGAAGCATGCACAGAGAGATTAGGGAGGGGGAGGCTGAGAGCCAATGAGAGGGAGACAGGGACATAGATACATATAAGTGAGCGATGGGAGATGGAAAGAGAGAGAGGAGAGCATGCCATGAAGAAGGAACTTCAACGTCTTCATCCCTAATGATGGTAGACTACCAGCCGGTACTGATCAACAGATATTGGAGGGGTGAATAGTCTGAAGCAAGGCATAACCATCCATCCCATATTGGTGGTAGACTGCCAGCCAAGGCTGACAAATAGAACTGGGAGGGGGTCAATAGTCTGAAGCAAGGCATAAGCCTCCGTCCCTATTGGTGGTAGACTGACAGCCAAGGCTGACACATAGAACTGGGAGGGGTGAATAGTCTGAAGCAGGAGGGATGGGCTAATCTGAAACAAAACATTAGCCTCCATCACTATTGCAGGTAGACTGCCACACAAGCAACACCCCCCCCCCCTTCAAAGAATCCAATTGGTCTCCAATTCCTACCTGGGCAGACTTTGCAGCAGGCCCCCCTGTGCTGGATGGGATTTGCACATGGGAGGTTCTCCTCATCCGGGCAACTCATCCTCCCACAAACCGCCTCCCCTCTCTGACGAAAATAAACACCAAATGACAAGAATTCAAGAAGAAAAATCAACAGAACTGAAAAGGACGAAAACTGTCGCCTAAACTGCCCGAGCTATAAAGTCGGGTTTTGGAAAAGGCCGGGGCAGGAATCGTCCGAAAGTCGAAACTTTGACGTCCTCCACAATTCGAGTGGGGTTGCTTCTTCACTTCTTGGCTCACGGCCAGAATTGCTTTTGGTTGGTTACCTTGCAAGTGCACAGGATGCAGTCCATTCGACCGAAGGGTACCAGCACCGGGTGCCAACTGTCTCCCTCGTAGTAAGTCTTGCCATTGGAAAAGCACACTGTGAGAGACATAGGAAAATGAGAAGCGGAAAAAGCACTGTCACATAATGCCTGCATGAACAACGCAGAGAATTGTGAAATATCTGTGGTCGTTTTCTCAAAACTCTGCTGAGAATGCAACGCGGTGCTTTGCTAATTGGTGAGAAAAAGAAGAAGAAGAAGAAGAAGAAGTAGAAGAAGACTTTTGTGACTTTTCAAAGGAAAACTTTATTTTCCAAATAAAACACAAAATACAGTTGACAAATATATACAGGAACAAATAATATAAAATAAAAAAGGGGACAAATAATCATACAATTGGAAAAACAAAAAACACGGTATATTACAAAATGAAAACGAAAACATTCAATGAGAGGGAAGGCAACATTTCAAAGACTTTGATGAAACAAATGCTTTCAATGAAGAAGAAGAAGAAGAAGATGAAGAAGAAGAAAAAGAAGAAGAAGAAGAAGAAGAAGAAGAAGTAGTAGAAAGATAAGAAGGACACGAGGAGGAAGCGGACGAGGAGAAGAAGAACAAGAAGAAGAAGAACAATTTTTAAATGGAAACTATATTTCTCATTCATTTGATATGAATATCAATGCATGAAAGTAAACATATTTTTTTTTCTTTTGCTTTATCCCTCCGCTCTAGTAAAGTAGTCCGTGTGATTTATCGCTCATCAGCGATTTTCGGATCAGAATTTTGCTCAAACAAAGCCTCCGGTAATGCAGTATACTAAAACCATTAAAGATATCTTAAAGGGCATAGACAGTCCTTTAGGAAGTATTCTTCAAGATGTCAGTATACCGTGACGAAAAAGAGCAGTAACCCCACCGCTACCACTACCGAAAACAAAAATACTCGAAGGTGTTAAATATTACTGCGCTCACGTCCAGCTTATAGGAAACGCACAAACCTATTGCATGTGTATGTCTTTTTTTTTTACAAATATATATATTTAAAGGCCCTATACAACATTGGTAAAGGTCAAAGGATTGCCAGTTTGTGCGTTAAAATATTAATCATTCCAAAAAAGAAATCCTGTGAAGGTTTTGGCTCAGAATGGTAACCTGAGAAAGTAGAAAAAGGCAAAAAAAACGTCACGGATGTCGCATCGTACTCTAGTGTAAGAAATACATTACTCGCGAGTAATAAACCATTTGTCGTTATTTGAGTGAAGATTTCTCGAGTACAGCATCCCAGACTGTAAGATTTCAACATGAGGATTCCTTCATGACCATCTACAAACTGTTTAAATTAGAAGGAAATCCGTGGACATCTATGTTTTCCGATCTTTCCGATGTTGTATTGGGCCTTTAAGGGGAAAAAAAATAGACACACAATTCGCGTGAGGCGAACGCATTCCTTTAACTGTCAGATTGGCGCCTACTTTTGTCACGGCCGTGAAATATGTATTTATGCGTGCGAACCAAGTCAGTCCAAGAAACGGCCCCACGTCTCCCTCAGACGCCCGGGCATGCCGGGGATACTTCACGGTCCGCCGAGAATTGGCGGGCTTCCTTGCCGCCACAGCCGCCACCCTTCGTCGACAAGTTTCCCCTTCCCTTCCCTTCCCTTTCCCCTCCCTTCCCCTTCCCCTCCCCCTCCTCCTCCTCCTCTCCCTAACGGCACCCCAACCCTCCTCCCACGTCAATCAGAACTCTGGTCAGACTTCGGAGCGCTCCGACCGCACCATAAACTCCACCGTTTCCGAGATGACCTTTTCGGAGCTAGCTACAAGCTCGCCAAATTAATCATTCGATAAAAAGAAACGATGTCCATTTCTTTTCTCATCCCTCCCTCCCTTCCTTCTTTGTCTCTTCGTGGAGAGGGTTCTGGGTGTGCATACTTTGCTGGGCGAGGCGGGAAGGGATGCTATAGTCGTCACTGCCGACGGGCACTTTGGGGGCAAGTTGTCTGTCTGTCTTATGAAGAGGCGCGTGGACAATTTTTGTTTTATTCTCGCGTTGGTTTAAAAAACCCGCGAGATCGATGGTCGACGGGAGAGAGGCAGCTGACAAACCACACCCCTTACACCCCCCTCTCCCTCTTTCCCCCTTCTCCTCCCTCTCTCTCCCTCTACCTCTACCCTCTCTCCCTCTCTCTTTACCCCCCCCCCCCCTCTCTCTTCCCTCTCTCTATCCCCCTCTCTTTCCCCCTCTTTCTCTCTTTCCCCTCTCTCTTTCTTTCTCTCTCTCCTCTCTCTATGTCTATTTTCTCTCTCTCCCTCCCCTCTCTTCACCCCTCTCCCCTCTCCCTCTCTCTTTTTCTCCCCTTCTCTCTTCCTCTCCCTTCCTCCCTCCCCCTCTCTCTCCTCTCTCCCTCTCTCTGTCTCTCTTCTCTCTCCCTCCCCTCTCTCTCCACCTCTCTCCTAACCCTAACCCTAACCCTAACCCTTTCTCCCTCTCTCCCTCTCTCTTCCTCTCTCTTCGATCCTCCCTCCCCCTCTCTCTTTCCCTCTCTCTCCCTAGCTCTCTACCCTCTCTCTCTCTCTCTCTCCCTCTCTCCCCTCTCTCTCTAACCCTCTTTCTCCCTCTCTCAAATCTGAATGTAGACGTCAGTCAGTCAGTCTCCATTTCTCTGCTTGGGGTGCTACAAAATGCACCCAAAATAGCTTAGAGAGAGACTCCCGGGGTCGCTAAATAGTGCACAGGAAAACAGGTGCCAATTCCGCCAAGTCTGATTTGGAATAGGCCTACAGAAAAAAAAAGGGTAGGACTGCCGGTTCACTAAATCGGTTGCACTCCGATCCCTCCTTCCACTGAACCCCGTTGGTATCCGCTCGCGTGTTCTGTCACTGTTTCTCTGTCTGTGATGTTTTATGCACGCTTACTTTGGCGGTTCGAATGGAAATTGAACCGCTTCGTGGAATTAGACACGTGAGAGGTGGCCCCAATTGTTGTGGAACTTCGAAATGTCCCTAGAAATCTCGAAATCTCGAGAGAAAATGGTCTCGGGGATCGTATATTGAAAGGAGCCTCCTGCGCTTCTAATTATACGCTCGGTCCTTTTTTCCGAAATAATTCGCTTTGGTCTGGGCCTGGCCTCGTATCAGCGGAGCGATAATTCGTCGATTTCCTCGTTCTTATGTCGTTTAGAGTATTTCCTACAAAGCTGCGAGTTTGCAGGCGCATTTCTTCATCTCCTCTTCCTTTTCTCCTCTTCCTCTCTCTCTCTGAGAGAGAGAGAGAGAGAGAGAGAGAGAGAGAGAGAGAGAGAGAGAGAGAGAGAGAGGGAGAGAGATGGAGAGGGAGATAGAGGGAGAGGAGGTGGAGGGAGATCTAGAGAGAGGGGGAGAAAGAGAGATAGAGAGAGATAGAGGAGGGAGGGAAGTGAGAATGAGAGGGGAGACAGGTGGAGAGAGACAAGAGAGGGAGATATTGTGAGGGACGGGGAGAGAGAGAATGGGAGGGAGGGAAGTGGAGGGAAACAGGGAGAGAATGGGAGGGAAGAGAGAGAGAGTGAGAGAGACACAGAGAAGGAGAGAACGAGAAGGAGAGAGACAGAGTCAGAGAGACATAATATAATGAGATAGAGGAAGGGAGAAAGAGCTGGGGAGGGTGGGTGAGAGATGAATGGAGGAAGGGGAGAGAAAGGGGAGAGGGGAGACAGCGAGGATAGTGTATAAGAGAGAGTGAGATGGAGAGAGAAAGAGAAAGGGGGAGAGAGAGAGAGGGGGGAGAGAGAGGGAGATTCCCCTTTCCTCCCCTCTCATTTCAGTTAATTTACGATGGCGCTGTCGCTCATTATTGCACCTTTCGACACCGTGGTGCTGACAGAAACCTATTTGGTACGGTTGCAGTGACTCAGCCAGTCAGCCTGTGCACTAATCCGACGTCGGTCCTTGAAAAAAAGTTCACGCATACGATCAAAACCTACAGTCCTCATTTTTAAAGAGCTTTGCTTTTTGTGTCATTCAAGTCATCATGCAAGCAGTTGGCAAGACTTTTGTATCACTTTACTATGACTATACAACGTTGGTAAAGGTCAAAAAATTGTCACAGTTTGTGTTTTAAACCATTAAACATTTCAAAAAAGAAAACCTGCGAAGGTTTTAGCTCAAATGGTTATC
>OX465116.1:14114952-14149952 GCA_949987565.1 Luidia sarsii
AAAATCTCTTCAGCGTCAACTTGAGCTCTCCCGGAACGCTAGTATAATGTTGGTTTTATACGGATTTTGATTTGGACAGGAGAGGCCCACGATCGAACGATCACCGCTCCGGGCGGGTATTTTGAGTGTACCTTAATGTCCAGTCTACTTCGGGCCGATCGCTGGTCGCATGCCTTCGTCCGCGGTTTTGTAGCTGCCCCCACTGGAATGCCGACCGGCGGTCCGTCCTGCCCCGGCCCCCGCCCCGGCCACTGCCCGCTCGGGGCCCCGCAAAAACACGGCGCACTTTTCCCGGAGACGTATGCTTCGGGGACGGGGGAGAGCGGGGAGGGAGGTTGGTTCGGGCGGGCTTGGTGGACTTTCTTGCAGTAACTCGAGGTGATCGCACTGTTTGATCACTCTGTCCCTTTAATACTCTTTCCCCTTCCCTTGTGCCGTTCCAATAGTTTGATGAACTCCGAGAAGTCATTATTTGATACGCTGTATGTTAGACATCACTTCCCTTTGTCATTGCCGTACCCTTTGATCTCACTCTGGTCTGTCTACCAGCTTTCCTCCTTTGATCCCTTCCCTACTGCTTGCCCTTCCCTTTGGTCTCACCCTGGTCTGTCACCCAGCTTTCCTCCTTTGATCCCTTCCCTACTGCTTGCCCTTCCCTCTGATTTCACCCTGGCCTGTCTACCAGCTTTCCTCCTTTGATCCCTTCCCTACTGCTTGCCCTTCCCTCTGATTTCACCCTGGCCTGTCTACCAGCTTTCCTCCTTTGATCCCTTGCCTACTGCTTGCCCTTCCCTTTGGTCTCACCCTGGTCTGTCAACCAGCTTTCCTCCTTTGATCCCTTCCCTACTGCTTGCCCTTCCCTCTGATTTCACCCTGGCCTGTCTACCAGCTTTCCTCCTTTGATCCCTTCCCTACTGCTTGCCCTTCCCCCTGATTTCACCCTGGCCTGTCTACCAGCTTTCCTCCTTTGATCCCTTCCCTACTGCTTGCCCTTCCCTTTGATCTCACCCTGGTCTGTTTACCAGCGTTCCTCCTTTGATCCCTTCCAAACTGCTTGCCCCTCCCTTTGATCTCACCCTGGTCTGTCTACCAGGCTGCTTTCCTCCTTTGATCCCTTCCCTACTGCTCGCCCTTTCCTTTGATCTCACCCTCGATCAAATACCAATCAGCGCGCACCAAATGCGGACGCCATCGAGCAACTACCAATCAGCGTGCACCAAATGCGGACGTCATCGAGCAACTACCAATCAGCACACACCAAAGGCGGACGTCATCGAGCAACTACCAATCAGCGCGCACCAAATGCGGACGTCATCGAGCAACTACCAATCAGCGCGCACCACATGTGGACGTCATCGAGCAACTACCAATCAGCGCGCACCAAAGGCGAACGCCATCTTCGATGCGCAAGACAGATTGCGCAGAGGGCGACACTAACTGTAGACCGATCGCACGAGAGAGCGCCAGGAATTCCCAAGCAAGAATTAACGTGCATGGTCTGTCGAGAATCCAGCAGTCTCCAGACGACGGGCAGAGCACGCACTGTTTCAAGCACGCACTCTTCTCAGAGCCACAATCCTTCTCGTAAGAGACGACTTACATGCTGCCACTGTAAACTGTCCACAGTCTATACAATCGTGGTTTAGGAAGGTGATTTTTTGGGGGGCGGGGGTGGGGTCGTCCACAACTCACCGTATCTGCTGGGATCGAGGTCGGACGCCCCCACGTCCTCGTCGCCGTTGCCCGTGTTCACGCGGGCCGTGTTCCCTGGGAACGATCCCTCGGTGGACGGCTCTTCGGGTGAGAGGTCAATGGACCCGTCCAGAGCATTGCCCCCCACGATGTCCTCATCGTCGTACTCGCTATCAACTGTTTGAGATGTCAGGGGTGAAAAAAAAAATGTAAAGTGCTTCCTTTCCCAGTCAATCTAGCAAAGAACCTTAAACTTGTTACTTTAAAATAGGATCTGAAGTTTGCTTCATCAAACGCCCAAAGTTACAATATGTGGTTTGTTTGTATCGAGTATATACTGTAATTCAATGAGGGTTTCATTTCGTGAGACTTCCAATTCGCATCCGATGACGTTCAAATCCCCGCGGTCGATTGGGGGCGCTGTTGGGAATAGAATGACCGGTGGGGGCGCTGTGTGTCTATAGGCCTATATATATATATATCAGATCTTTTGGAACGGAAGGGCTGTTCGACGGAGCATGCTTTTGGCCATTTCTCCGCACGTACAAATTAATACTCATTCGGAGATGTGCATAATATCAAACTCTCTCCCTCTCTGTCACTAAGTCTCTCTGTCTGTCTCTATATGTGTGTCTCTTCTCTTTTCCCCTCTCCCCCTCTTTTCCCTCCCCACCTCTGCTCTGTTCTCCTCCTTCTCCTGCTTCTTCTACTACTTCTCCTTTCCCTCTCTCTCCTCTCCCTCCTCTCTTTCACTCTCTTGAAAGAGGCCCATGTTGTCGATCTCCTAGTTGGTTATGGGCCCTGTTGTTACTGGTCTCGCTCCTCTGATTGAGCCCAGGCGAACGACAACAACTTGAGACAGCAGCACCTCTAATTGCTGCTTGTTTCATACACAAGAAGAAGAAGAAGTATTGATAAGGGCCCATGTTGTCGATCTCCTAGTTGGTTATGAGCTCTGTGGTAACTGGTCTCGCTCCTCTGATTGAGCCCAGGCGAACGACAACAACTTGAGACAGCAGCACCTCTAATTGTTGCTTGTTTCATACACAGGAAGAAGAAGAAGTATTGATAAGGGCCCATGTTGTCGACCTCCTAGTTAGTGGGCCCTGGTAACTGGTCTCACTCTTCTGATTGAGCCCAGGTGAACGACAACAACTTGAGACAGCAGCACCTCTAATTGCTGCTTGCCTCATACGCAAGAAGAAGAAGAAGAAGAAGAAGAAGAAGAAGAAGAAGAAGAAGAAGAAGAAGAAGAAGAAGAAGAAGAAGAAGAAGAAGAAGAAGAAGAAGAAGAAGAAGAAGAAGAAGAAGAAGAAGAAGAAGAAGAAGAAGAAGAAGAAGAAGAAGAAGAAGAAGAAGAAGAAGAAGAAGAAGAAGAAGAAGAAGAAGAAGAAGAAGAAGAAGAAGAAGAAGAAGAAGAAGAAGAAGAAGAAGAAGAAGAAGAAGAAGAAGAAGAAGAAGAAGAAGAAGAAGAAGAAGAAGAAGAAGACTCTCTTGAATAAAAATCACCCAATAGCACTAGCAGCCAAACTACCCAGGATGAAAGCAAGAGCCGTATACACCCGCACGGCCAATCGGTGGCTACACCAAAGAGGGGGGAGCTCACTGCGATCACTCGGCGATCTCACCACGCGAATGGAACGCGGCAGAGCGAGCAATTATTTCGCCCGACGAGCGGCGGCAGCGCGGACCGATCGAGGCAGAGCTCGTACTCACCCGTCTTCTGGCACACGGGGCAGCAGGAATCGGGCAGGACCACCGCGTTGGCGCACGGCAGCTCGGGGCAGGTCCTCAGGGCACAGTACACTCTGCCCGACTGCATGCAAGACAGAACGGAGAGAGGAGACACAAGAGGTTAGATCGACAAGGCTGGTCCTCACCCTCATCAGCCGCAATACAGCTCACGCCGTCGAACCCGTGGCCACCACTGGCGGTGGGGGAGGGGGGTCAACGTACCGAGCAGCTGCACTGGACGCACTGGTCGTCCCTCCTCGACCGGAAGATGTCCGTGGCGGTGAAGAGCTCGCCGTGCTCGTAGTCCTGGCCCTTGTACTGGCAGCTCTGGGGTGTGGTGGTGGGAGGGACTGTCGTCGTTTCGAAGCCTGCATGAATTTTCATTGTAAAGGACAAATTGATTATTCATGACTGGGTGCCCCAAGCATATTATGCATGATAAACGTTTATGAGTATGAATGAGGATGAAACTGCTGTATTACTAGCCGGGGAATCCTCCAAATTCCCCTCCTTTCTCCTCCTCCTTCTTCTCCTCATATTTCTTCTCCTTCCCTTCTCCTTCTCCTCTTCCTCAGTCCTTCGCCTTCGCTTTCTCCTCCTCCTTCTCCTCTTCCTCATCCTCCTTCGGCTCCTCCTCCTCCTCCCTCTCCTCTTCCTCATCCTCCTTCGCCTCCTCCTCCTCCTCCTCCTCCTCCTCCTCCCTCTCCTCTTCCTCATCCTCCTTTGCCTCCTCCTCCTCCCTCTCCTCTTCCTCATCCTCCTTCGCCTCCTCCTCCTCCTCCCTCTCCTCTTCCTCATCCTCCTTCGCCTTCTCCTTCTCCTTCTCATTTTCCTCCTCCTTCTTCTTCTCCCCTCCCCCTCCTCCTTCTCCTTCCCCCTTCTCCTCCTCCTCATTCACCTTCACCTTTCTCCGAAGCAAACCCGACTAGCCTTCTCCTATTATTACCTGTGGCACAAGTGGGGCAGCACTGGCCGGGCACTCTTCGCGGGTAGGGGCAGGAAGGGGGCTGGCAGGTGCGTCCGTCGCACCTGACCTGCCCCGCCGCGTGACACGAGCACAGGATGCAGTAGTCGATGCCGTTGGGGCGTAGATGGGGGTGCCAGCTGTCGCCCACGGAGTACTGCGCCGTGCCGAACCTACACACATCTGTTGAGAACAGCCAACCACAGCAGTTTCAAATACGGGCCATTCACAATTAATAGCGCGCCCTCAAAGAGTTCTGCATCGCGTTGGCCAAATCACAATGCTGCGGATTCTGTCGACCCAAAGCCGTGTCCGAAACGGGCGTCTAGAGCTAGGTCTCCCACTTATTGGAAATACACGGAGACGCGAAGACAATAGCCCTATCCGTAGCTGAGAAGCCCGTTTCGGACACGGCCTTGTAATGCACGTATGGAAAGGGGCGACAAACTCCGTGCACTGTGATTGGCCAATATGTTGAAAACTCTTGAGGGCGCACTACTGCGAATCGCCCGTATTACCATAAAAATGCAGAGGGCCGAACTTTCCGACCATACAGCAGAAAGTAATGACAAGAAACAGATATATGAAGGGGAACAGGCAATACGATATGGAATTGTTATTATCGTTAATTGAGACGAATCATAAAATTTAGTGGGCCTGACGTTTCGATCCTAGCAGGACCTTTCGATCCTAGCAGGACCATTCTCAAAGACAGAGGACCTTTCTCAAAGGCAGAGGACCTTTCTCTGCCTCTGAGAAATGTCCTGCTGGGATCGAAACCTCAGGCCCACTAAATTTTATGATTTGCGTTTTGGTAATTTAAGTCAGTAAGCAGTTTGTAACATTTTTGTATATCACTTTAATTGAGACGAATTAGGAAATGTAGGAAGAGTGTCGAACACTATGAGTGCTGCAAGGGCAGCCCCAACACACCTATAAAGCGTCGATGAGACAGAAGACCAAGTAACAGAAGAAACCACCACCCGGCTGCTTGTTCTTTTCCTTACAACGTTGGTTAGTGGCTATTTGTTTCGCATGAACCTTTAGGAGTTAGCGAGGCCGATAAACTAGTCGAGTGCGGGGTTAGTAAGCGCGCCGAGTCGACCTCGAAGAGGCCTCGGTTTACGCCACTCGCGGACGCATGAGGAGTGGGAGAGGTTTTTTTGTGGCTTTTGAGGAAGCTAGAAGAAATCGTTATGACAGGCATCACCACTCACTAGCCACCGCACTGTCGGGCAACACCACGGGACGAGCGAACGGCAGACAGGGCGCCGCGTCCTCGCCACGGCCCGCTCTTGTGTTTGTTGTGGTAAGCGCCCGCGCGTACGAGCGATCGTGGTTCCATCCAGTGCTCGACCCCCCCCCCCCCCCCACACGCCCGCCCCCCTCTCCACTTCTTATTTGTAGAGGGAGGGAAGATTAATTAAAACAGAACTGACCGAGATTGAGTGATCGAGTGAGAGTTCGGGAGACAGGACGACAACGGGAGAGAGAAAGAGAGACAGTGACAGTGACAGAGAGAGAGAGAGAGAGAGACAGAGAGACAGAGAAACAGATCGAGAGAATGTGACCGAGTGAGACAGACAGAGCAAGAGAGATATAGAGAAACAGAGAGAGACAGAGTGACAGTGACATAGAGAGACAGAGAGACAGACAGACAGAGAAACAGAGAAACAGATCGAGATAATGTGACCGAGTAAGACAGACAGAGCAGGAGAGATAGAGAAAAACAGAGAGAGAGAGGGAGAGTGAATGCACATGTTATGTTTTTTAGTCAAATGAATTGTTAGGTGAGCGTTGAGCATTCCCCCAAAAGCCACAGTTTGACAAATGCATATGGGCATTTTGCACGCAATTTTGTCAAACTGTTGTTTGAGCATCCATGGCTTGTCAAACTGTTGATTTTTTCAAGCTGTGGCTTTACTCAAACTGTTGATTGAGCATTTGCGTCAATGTTCGTTCAAGATCATTAAAATTTCTTATCATATTTAACACTCTGTAATTCTTTTTCTGAGCAATAAATCGTTGCAATTTCTGTTCCAACTGTTTTGTTGCATTTTTACCATTAATGCCAAGCAAAAAAATAACCTCCTTCCTTCAATTTTCTTTTTTGCAAAAAATTTAAGACTTTGTCAAACTGTGGTTGAGCATTCAGTTCAATTTTTTTGGAGAGCAATCTTCTTAAGCTCGTGCCTACAATCATGTCTCTTTTTGGGAAACTTTTGAGCATGATTATAATTATTCATGCACTTATCTGATAAACTACCATTTCCTTATTTTATTTCTCAATTTAAAATGCCCCTTTTTTGCATATTATAGCTATATGATTTATAGGCCAACAGCTGACAATCAGGAGGCCCAGTGAAAATTCATTTCAGCTGAACTTTTAGGCAACTTAATGACAGTTCATATAAGTTAATTTTAGGGTGCCAAATCCAGATAATTGTGTCCTCGAGTGCGAAAATGTGATGCTTTGACCCTACAGACTTAAATGTGCATTCACATTCTATTCCTTTACTAAGTTAATGGGGCTAATAAAGGAGTCATGACAAATATTCATGTATTTACAATACATTACCATGTGTTGTAATGTTATTTTAATGTTACAGGTTTCTGCTGATGTACCCATATATCAAATGGTCATGTTAACATTCAATGTTTATCTTTTTACCATTTACGTTTTGACACGAAAAAAATACAAGTTATTGGCTTCTGCTTTGTTTTAGGAGCAAAATGGGACTGTTTCAGAATTAAACAAACAAATTAAAAAGTGAATGCTGTGCATCTAAAACTTCCATAACAAATGATTGCTAGAGATATTTAAATACATACACTTGGTCAGTACAATTGCACAGACTGAAGAACATAAATAAAGGGGATTGCATTAAACATTTTACAAAGCTCTCACGGAATTGTACCAGCCACATAAAGTGTATCAACCACCTAAATCATGTTCATTTTATGTGACAAGATAAGGTTGCTGAAAAACCTAGCATTTCTTTTGTTTAATATCATGTTGGCACAAGAGCTGATCACATAACTACACACTATTGAGTTGTATGTAAATCTCAAAAAGCTAAGCAAAAGTAATCTTTGATCAACTTGACTTTTATGGGATGTCTCTAAAGGTTTGTAACAGTAGGTGCTGAAGTTTGGTCATTCTAAGGACCTCCTTTCTGAATTTAATTGAACCCTAAATGTTCTTCTAACAAGATGGGTTGTATACATTGGCAAATGAGGCAGCTGTCCTGGAGGTGGCAGAAGTGGTTCCATCTTGGTGTACAGCGCCTGAAACAACCATACAAAACACAAATGAATGAAATTTTGCTCCCCGAAAAACAAAATAACAATAGTAATAATCTCGAAAATTTAGATGGTCTGACATGTTGATCCTAGCAGGACCTATCTCAGTTGTCTTTATCTGCCTTTGAGAAAGGTCCTGCTAGGAACAAAATGTCAGACCCTCTAAACAATTACATGTATTCGCGATTTACATTTTAGTCATTAAGGAGTTTGCAACATTGTTTATTATATTTCTCAAGCAAACAAATGAAAAACTGACTGGGAACTTTTGAACAAATTGAAAATTTAGCAGATAAAACTTTGACTGGATTACGTTAATCCAGAGGTCCCGGGTTCAAGTCCCGGTCCAGTCAATATTTTCTTTGACAATTTGTCAGTTTATATTATTACTCATTACAAATCATTACAAAAACAATTATTGATTGCCCAGCGGTATGTGGAGTACATCCAAATCTATAGGAGTACTGAGTCCTGTTCCCTTGATGGAAAAGGATAACACTTGATTAGTTCATGACACTTACATTTATGTATTGCTTGTGGCATGACCTATGGTGGTGCATTTCTGTTGCCACCATATCCTTGTCTCTGATGTTCTTCACGATCCTCTCATCACCAAGGGTTTCACCGACTTTTCTCAACAGCCCACCTGCAATAACATCAAAACCAATCAGACTCAATCAAATTGAGAACTGCACTGAAGCAGAGATAAAACAGAAATTAATTATTGCAATCACTGAAAAGATGCATGGATACATTATCAATCCTAACATTCCCGGGTCTGATTTGAAACTCTTCTTATTTCAAGATTGTTCTAAACACGTTTTTACAAACTGTAAATTATGGGAAGAGGATGATCTGATTAATCCAATGGATGTACCACGCACAATTTTATTATATTGAACAACTACAGGTAAGAGTCCTAACCATTATTACAAAATGGTTGTTTGGCCCTGTTTCAGCCGGTGAAGGTTTTGTCAGCTTAAATCGTGCTTCACTACTACTAGTACTATACTTTGTAAAAGATGAAATACAGAAATAGTGCTAAAACCTTTTCCAATTCTGCACAAAATTGGTTTGCGAATTTTATTAGTGACAATTTAACATTAATTCGTTGGTCAAAGTTGTTGGAAATTGGACACTGATTTCTTAAAAAAAAAACTCTGTGCAGTTTGGAGGACAGGAAGATGAACGGCAAAGAATTATTATTCAAGCTTGATTTGAAAAAGGATTTTGGAGGATTATGGTTAACACTAGAAAGAGAACTGTGTGGTGGTCTTACAGCTACAGTAATTATGGTAAACTGTTCAGGAAAACAAGCCTCTCCTCTTTGCTTTAAAACCATTTTGTAAGATTTTGGAGGATTGAGGCAGTATTTTTCAGGTGCTTGAGGATTTTAAAGGATCCAGAAAGGTAAGTTACTGGGTAAAGGGGTTGGATTTTACAATATTATCTCTGTATCTCTTCCCAAAGCAAAAGGTTTCTTACCTGCTTCATACTCGCAGCTTTTTTAGCTTGGGACTGCCAGATGCTGTCTCTCATCCATTTGGACTGGTGGCATACGGTGCATAGATTTGGAAGAATATTTCACTCAGCAGAACTTCCAAGCCCAAGGAGATTTATACGTGTACTAATTATTATTGTGAAATTTATTATTACAATCTCCTATTGGCATTGGCATTGTCCCATTGCGTTGGGCAGTCCTGCAGTTTTTCAACTCTACTAATTACTATCTACATGTGTAGTCTAAGTAAATGATGTCTAGACTAGCTCTAGTCCGAGTAACTTGGACCTTGCAATCGGCCTTTTTCAAACAAATTGGAGGAGGTAGGCCCGAACCACCTCAAAAAAGCCCCGACCCCTCCATTTGTTTAAAAAAGGGCGATTGTAAGGCCAAGTTGCTCGGACTACAGCAACTGTACTAGTCTAGAGTCAGAGAAGAATTTATCTCCCATTCTCAGCTACTACGATTATTTTTTGTCTTGCTGCGTACTTCAATCCATTCATGTGTGGAAGCATGTGACAAATGTCTACCATCTGGCACGTGAAAAGTAGATTATTTCGCCCTTTTCTGACCCCGTGATATTGACACACACATCGCGACATGGGCGCCGCCATGTTAACACCCGAGTAACATCAACCTCGTACGCATTTTATGCAGTGACAGAGATTCCCGCTCAGTTTTGTCACAGGGTATGAGGTTGTGATTCGCGTTATGTTTTCTTTTATGTTTTTCCGGGTGGCTGAAACCTGATAATAAGAACACTTTAATCTATGCTCTATGGCCGAAATGCTCAATTTGGACTGGCTTTCTCGGAAGAATGCGACTTTTGCATTGGTGGACTCATAGGATATATGGGAGCCCCGGCCTAAGGGAACAGACACATTTTTTGTTGTTTCGTTCCCTCAAATTATGCCCCTCAAAATAATTTCGTTCCCACACAAAATTATTTCGTTCCCACCAAAAATTATTTCGTTCTCTTGAAATGTTCGAGGGAACGAAATGATTTCGAGGGAACGATATGATTTCGAGGGAACGAAATGATTTCGAGGGAACGAAATGATTTAGAGGGAACGAAATGATTTCGAGGGAACGAAATGATTTCGAGGGAACGAAGTGATTTCGAGGAAACGAAGTGATTTTGAGGGAACGAAGTGATTTCGATGGAACGGAATGATTTTGAGGGAACGGAATGATTTCGAGGGAACGGAATGATTTCGAGGGAACAGAATGATTTTGAGGGAACGAAATGATTTTGAGGGAACGAAATGATTCCGAGGGAACGAAATGATTCCGAGGGAACGAAATGATTCCGAGGGAACGAAATGATTCCGAGGGAACGAAATGATTCCGAGGGAACGAAATGTTCCGAGGGAACGAAATGATTCCGAGGGAACGAAATTATTCCGAGGGAACGTAATGATTCCGAGGGAACAAAATGATTCCGAGGGAACAAAATAATAATTCGAGGGAACAAAATAATAATTTGAGGGAACAAAATAAAAACATAAGGGGCTCCATAAGGATATGTTCAGTATGGTCAAATCTGTCTATCTTCCAAACCATCAGGTTGCCTTACAAATTAAAGTCAGAAGTGAACGATGTTGCTGATCAGCCGACGGCCTACATAGGCCCCAGTACATTGTATACAGACTATAATACGTATAGTACATGTACATGTACATGTACATGTGTTATGTACACATGTACATGTACATAAGCCTACCGTGTAGATGATTGGTGTTTTATAATGAACCGCCTGAAAACTGTAACAAGGTGATTAAATTGACCCTGTAAATATAATTTTTAAACTCAGATCATTGAATGCTAACATAGGAAAGACTTCATCTTGAAAATGAATGCTCTTAAGGCGACTTATCCTCGATGAAATAGTGATTGGAAGAGGTGGGCATTCGCTAGCCACAGTTTGACAAAATGAAGCGCCCTCTCGTGGTCAAATAAGGAAATTGAGCAGAAACGTCTTGAAAACTCACTTTCTCCCTCACTATGTTCCACTAGGAATTTTCACAATTTTTTTACAGAATATTGTAGCGCAGTGGACAAAGAGTATATTCACCGCAAAAAAAATTCCGAAATATGACACAAGTCGCCAAAATTTACATCTGAAAATCCAATGCTCACCACAGTTTGACAAATTTCGGGATGTTTTTAGCTCGTAGAAAAATCAGGAAAAGGGCTAGAAATATGATTTTCACACAGACGATATAATTGCTAATTTTGAGTTTGTGTAAGGCTTACATGCTCCAGGGGAATAGAATCAAAAGAGTTATCGAGGAAAATATGGTTGGCGAACCACAGTTTGACAATTTTTTGACAAACTTTTGAGCCTTTTTTGGTGCTATGGAAATTAGCCATATTTCCTAGAAGAATTGTTCTATGACTGTAATTCTTTTTTTATTCCAAAGAGGAATACTTATTCTATGTGATCCATGTGCTACTTGTAAAATTACAGGTTGTTTTCCTCTCGAAAAAAATGTTTTCGTATTTTAACCAAATCGGTCTTGAAGTCATCATCTCCGCGACCAAAACACTGCCTGGGGTACATGGGACCCTCAGGGATGTTTTTAAGCCACTTGAGGTATGTTCACAGTCGAATTTTCACTCTCCGATGAGGAGAATGAGGAGGAATATGTCATTCTCCTCTCGTTCCAAAATTTCAGCTTCTGAAACGATTTTAATTCGATTTTAGAAGGGTTAACGTAAATGAGCAAACGCGAATGCTCAAGTTACTCTCTGTCAAACTGTTGAATAGCACGGCCTATGGCGCGTTGCGCTGTGACAGGTGTTTCGCCATGCAGGCAACGTTACAACTGTATACTAACCATCGCTCAGTCGATCTGCATTTTACGGTCCTCAAAAGTATTTCAGGGGCCTATTTTATGTTACACTTCTTTCTCAAACTCTTGCTGACATTTTAAGAATCCAAGATCTAAAGATGATTGCCAATAATTATTTCCGAACGGTTGTTTACATCCGCGAAAAACATCGTGTGACGTGCCAAAAGAGGTTGATAGTGTAAGGACTGATGCAAGTCAATGAATAAACAGTTTGACAAATTTAGAAAAAAAAGTTCTCCTTGCTCAGCGAGCCACAGCTTGACTCTGAGCAAGAGGGAGAGAGAGAGAGAGAGAGAGAGAGAGAGAGAGAGAGAGAAAGAGAGAGAGAAAGAGAGAGAGAGACAGAGACAGGGAGACAGAAGGAGTGAGACAGAGATACAGACATAGCGGTAGAGACAGAATGACATGCATAGAGAAAGAGAAAGAGAGAGAAGCAGAGGGAGTGGGGCAAAGAGAGAGGAGAGTGAGGCAGAGAGAGAAGAGAGTGAGAGGAAGAGAGAGGAGAGAGAGAGAGTGACAGTGACAGAGTGACAAAGAGAGACAGAGAAACAGATCGAGAGACGTAGAGAAAATGTGACCGAATGAGACACACACAGCAAGAAAGACAGAGAGAAACAGAGAGACAGAGACAGAATGACAGAGCGACAGAGTGACGTAGTGACAGAGACAGAGGAAAACAGACAGCGAAGCAGTGAGAGACAGAGACAGTGTCAGAGTGACATAGGCAGAGACACAGAGAAATAGAGATTGAGCAAGATCGAGACACAGAGACAGACAAAGATGGAGAGAGAGAGAGAAACAGGGAGACGAAGAAAGTCAGAGAGAGAGAGAGAGACAGAGTGACATACAGAGAGATAGAGACGGAGAGACGGAATAAGAAGCAATGGGGGCAGAAGCAGAAAGAGAACCGGACCAGGAAGGGGAGAGGGGGGAGGGAGGAGAGACAGAGTGACCGACGTGCCATCAATTATCTGGAGAGGGTGGACCATTCTGGATCTTAAGACGGAGAGAAGGAAGACGGAGACGGTGAAAGAAACCCAGTCAGATCTATATAGCAGTCAATAATGCGAACACACACGTGAGCATACCACGGCGCCGCCAACTATCGACTATCGATTCCAGCACCGTCTTGTCATCTTATAAGAAAACAACAACAGCTTACTGCCAAAATCTCGGAGGATCGTACCTCTCTCTCCCTCCCTCTCTCTCTCTCTCTCTCTCTCCCTCTCCCTTTGTCAGATGGAACATATGGCTACTGGTTGTGATGATGTGACCTTCCGTATATAGAGTTCTCCCTCCATCCCTGTCTTTTTGCCTTACTTTAGAGCAACTGCTTTCCCTCAAGAACAAAAAAACACCACTCCGTGACTAAAACAGCCGTCAAGTTTTCACAACGCTGTTAACTTTCCGACCCAAATATTTCCGGTTCTTTCCTCTTCTGTTTGGGCGCCCTCGATAAAAAAAAAAAACCCACGAAGTTTACCCGGGCGGGCAAGCAACTCGTCGATATCAATACTTCATATCTCTGATTCATCGCTAAGGCTAACGCTGCGTTATTAAGAAAATGAAATGATAAAAAAATGGTAGTTCAAACCGCCGATCTATTTCCCGCCTAATTGTTTCACGTGAAGTCCCCCTCTTGAGGCGGGAGAACCCGGCCATGCGATTATGGCACGCCGCACGACGACACTCGAAAACCGAAGGCGTATATAGGAGAGGAGCATCGCTATCTCACTCCCTCAACCTCGAGAGTGGATGATAGTGTGACTCATCTCCAGACGAGAGAGGAGAGAGGGAGAGAGAGAGAGAGACAGACAGAGACAGAGAGAGAGAGAGAGAGACAGACAGTCTCCTGCTGGCAGTACTCGATCAGCAGTCGAATCAGATAGGGGAGAGAGAGAGAGAGAGAGAGAGAGGGGAGGGAGAGGGAGAGGCAGAGATAGAGAGAGGGAGAGAGAGGGAGGGAGAGAGAGAGAGGAAGAGATCGAGAGGGAGAGAGAGAGAGAGGGGAAGAAGAGAGAGAGGAGGGGGAGAGAGGGGGGGAGAGGAAGAGAGAGGGGGAGAGGGGAGGAGAGGGGGTGAGGGGGAGAGAGGAAGAGAGAGAGAGAGAGAGAGAGGGGGAGAGGGGGGAGAGAGGGGGAGAGGGGAAGAGGGGGAGAGGGGGAGAGGGGGAGAGAGAGCGAGAGAGAGAGAGGGGGGAGAGAGGGGAGAGAGACAGAGAGGGGGTGAAATAGATAGGGAGAGAGATAAATAGATAGAGTCTTAGAGAGAGAGAGAGAAGAGGGGAGAGGGAATTAGAGAGGGGAAGAGAGAGGAGGAGGAGGGATAGGGGACAGATAGAGAGGGGTGCGAGTGATAATATTGACAAGCCGGTACAATAATCGCCACGATTTGTTTGTCCTCAATCGTAAATTCTACGAACACATAAATTATTTGCAAGTCGGCAGAACGGTTCCAAAGCTCCGACAATTGTAAGAGTCACAAATTGCGATACTGCAGCCAGGCGTGGATCAACCGTGCAATTTCGCTATTGTTCGAAACTAAACCATTCCGTTTTGCTGCGTCCTCTTGTGTTTTTTTTCGCCGACTATCTGTCATTTCCCTGGAAGAAAACAAAACATAGACAGAGACAGAAAACAGACGTCTCCCATGGAAAAAAAAACCAACTACATGTATACACAGACTGTAGTCCATTGTCTCCACCGATTATGAGGGTATCATAAACACGGGGAATCCAGCGCAAGCCAGCGAAAATATTTAGCTCCAAACAGCGACCTTCGACAAGAGGGTTTTTTCAGCCCTGCACGGCGCCCGCTGAATGGGCGACTTTTACGACTTGCGGGCGCCGTTTCGAATCCGGAAAAAAAAAGACAGGACGAGATCTGGCGGCGAGAACGTGCACAGAGAGAAAGGGGGGCAGTTAGCCCCAAGTTCCACGCGCTCTTCTCACGTTTTGACTGACGTTTCGTAACGTCTGTAAATCATGACTCCGTGCAGTGGGCACGCTGAAGTTGGGCTAATTCGTCTGCGTGAGCACCGCTTGTATTTCTGCGGATTTTTGTTTTTATATTTTTGTGTGGATGGGGAGAAGACTTTGTTCGTCTTGGGTGCTCTGTGTGTCACAATGGTGTCTCTCTCAGCGCGGCGGCATGCCAGCTGGTTATCTAAATAAACGGAGATATGATTTACAGCAACGTCGCGGCTGTTTGGGTGCACGGGTGGGTTTTTGTGGGGGTGGCAGTTTTGATAGTATTGGAGTGGCTCGCTGTCAGATGTGGATTGCACGGTGGGGTTATTGTCGGTGACATGAAGTCTTTGTGGGAAGTCTACGTCGTGCGAGTCGGGCCTGGGTTGAGTCGAGCTGCGTTGAGCGCAAGCAGAGAGGAGCAGATGAGGGCATTGCAGGGCAGGGCAGGACAGAGCAGGGAAGGATAGGGCTAGACAGGTCAGGGCATGACAGGGCATGGCAGGGCAGGACAAGACAGAGCAGGGAAGGATAGGGCTAGACAGGTCAGGGCATGACAGGGCATGGCAGGGCAGGACAAGACAGAGCAGGGAAGGATAGGGCTAGACAGGTCAGGGCATGACAGGGCATGGCAGGGCAGGACAAGACAGAGCAGGGAAGGATAGGGCTAGACAGGACAGGGCATGACAGGGCATGGCAGGGCAGGACAAGACAGAGCAGGGAAGGATAGGGCTAGACAGGACAGGGCATGACAGGGCATGGCAGGGCAGGGCAAGACAGAGCAGGGAAGGATAGGGCTGGACAGGACAGGGCAGGGCAGGACAAGACAGAGCAGGGAAGGATAGGGCTAGACAGGTCAGGGCATGACAGGGCAGGGCAGGACAAGACAGAGCAGGGAATGATAGGGCTGGACAGGACAGGGCAGGGCAGGACAAGACAGAGCAGGGAAGGACAGGACAGGGCAGGGCAGGGCAGGACAGGGCATGGCATGACAGGACAGAGCAGGGCAGGACAGGGCAGGGCAGGGCAGGACAGGACAGGGCATGACAGCACAGAGCAGTGAAGGACAAGACAGATCAGGACAGGGCGGGACAGGACAGGACAAGGCAGGGCAGCGTCGGGCAGGGCAGGGCAGGGCAGGGCATGACAGGACAAAGCAGGGAAGGACAAGACAGATCAGGGCAGGGCACGACAGGACACGGCGGGACAGGACATGACATGACATGAAATGACAGGGCGGGACATGACAGGGCAGGACAGGGTAGGACAGGACAGGACAGGACGTACAGGGCAGGGGCAGGGACAGGGCAGGATATTGGCCTACAGGGCAGAGCAGAGCAGGACAGGCCAGTGCCTGTGTGCTTCGAAAAGTCAAGTTTCCCCTCTCGGACAGAGACCGGAGCATCCTGCCAATCACCCTCAGCTGTGGGTTAGCATCTGAGGTGTGCTCACCCCTTTCCAAGCGTCCAAATCATTATTGAAAACACCCCGTGCACACACGCTATAGCAACCGCAGCAACGATCCCAACGCCCGTGTTCGGTGAACTTCTCTCGATCTTGGCATCGACCTCGCGAACCACCACTGCGGTGTTGTTGCATAGAAAAAATAAGCCACGCAATTAACGAGTCGGTTTCTGCGACGGACGGCCTGGTTCTGAAATGTCACGGACCGTACCGCCAGCCCGACTGCCGACCGGCAGCCCGGCGCGTCCGCCGGCCCAACGCTCCACCCCTGTCCCGCCCCAGCTAAACGGACTGATTGTTTTCATAACCGAGTTCTCCTATTTCCCTCTTGGCATTCCTCCTCCTCCTTCTCCTCCTTCTCCTCCTCCTTCTCCTTCTCTCTCTCTCTCCTCCTCCTCCTCCTCCTCCTCCCCTCCTCGCCATTTTCCTCCTTCTCCCCCTCCTCCCCCTCCTTCTCATTCTCTCTCTCCTCCTCCTTCTCCTCCTCCTCATCCCCCTCCTCCCCCTCTCTCTCCTCCTCCCTTTTCTATCTCTCCTCCTCCCTTTTCTCTCTCTCCTCCTCCTACTCTTCCCCTTCCCTAGCTCCTCATCCTTTTTCTCCCCCTCCTTCTTCTCCTTCTCTCCTCTTCATCCTCCTCCTCCTCCTCCTCCTCATCCTCTTCCCTCCCCTAGCTCATCATCCTCCTCCTTCTCCTTCGTCTTCTCCTTCTCCTTCTCCTTCTCCTTCTCCTTCTCCTTCTCCTTCTCCTTCTCCTTCTCCTTTTCCTTCTCCTTCTCCTTCTCCTTCTCTCTCTCTCCTTCTCCTTCTCCTTCTCTCTCTCCTCCTCCTCCTTCTTCTCTCCTCCTCCTCCTCCCCTCCCCTCCCCCTTCTCCTTCTTCTCTCTCTCCTTTCTTCCCCTCTCTCACCCTTTCTCGGAGGAAGGTGAAGACGCACGCTCTCCCCGACGGTCGTAAATCCGTCCGCCGAACAAGTGGCCGAGCCGACGCAATAATCGCCCGACCCGACGGTGCCCCGTTTAGCCCAGAAATCACCCCGCCGTAGAGAACCCAGGCACCTCCTCAGGCTACGCGGGGTGGGGAGGGGGGGGACGAAAACCCGGTCAGTCGCCTCCCGGCCCCTCCCCCTTCAGCCTCTCGTCTCTCAAAGTGTTCTCGACATACATACACTATACATGTACTAACCCCAAATGCACTACAGAAGCCCAAAATACACTATAGTAGCCATACATACACTAAGCCTGAATACACTACACTAAGCCCCAAATGCACTACAGTATAGCCCCAAATACACTACAGTAGCCATAGTGACACAAAGACACTACACTACTCAAAATACACTACAGTAGCAACAAATACTGACTAGCCCCAAATACACCACAGTAGCCACAAATGCACTATACTAGCCACAAATGCAATACAGTAGCCCCAAATAGGCTACACCATACTAACCCCAAATACACTACTAGCCCAAATGCACTACAGTAGCCCCAAATACACTACAGTAGCCCCAAATACACTGCAGTAGCCCCAAATACAATATGCTAGCCCCAAATACACTACACTACCCAAAATGCACTACAGTAGCCCCAAATACAATACACTACCCCCAAATGCACTATACTAGCCACAAATGCAACAAAGTAGCCCCAAATACAATATACTATCCCCAAATACACTATACTAGCCCCAAATACACTATACTATCCCCAAATACACTATACTAGCCCCAAATACACTATACTAGCCGCAAATACAATACAGTAGCCCCAAATACAATACAGTAGCCCCAAATACACTACAGTAGCCCCAAATACACTACAGTAGCCCCAAGCCCCCAAATACACTACAGTAGCCCCAAATGCATTACAGTAGCCCCAAATACACTATACTACCCTAAATACACTACAGTAGCCCCAAATGCATTACAGTAGCCCCAAATACACTACAGTAGCCACACATGCACATAATCTGGAACATATCTGACTTTAATGTGACCCTGTTTGGCTGTAGAAGTAGGGGGGGTCCATCCTCAAATCCTTGCAGAAATTCGGCTTGGATGGCTACACAATTTGGGGGTGTTTTTTATCTGGGGGTATTTAGGACACCACCAACGAAACCCCCCAAAAACCCACAACAACGGCAGCAAGGAGAAGAAGAACAAGCACAAACAACTATACAACAACTGCCAACAGCATTGCCACCACCAAGAGCCAAGGCAAATCCGCCAATCTGAGATGCCCACTTCCAGTCGTCTATTCAATCCCCGGCTTATCGGCTCTTGACTGGGATTAGACGAAGAAAAGAAGAAAGGAAGACAGCGAGAAGTCGCCACCACCGACAAGAGTGGCTTAAGTTGAAGGGAGGGGTCGCATCCAATATCAGCTAATTGGACAAGTCAGTCATAGCGCGTAAAGAGAGAGATAGAGAGATGGAGGGAGAGATAGAGAGGGAGAGATAGAGAGAGAGAGAAGGAGAGAGAGAGAAGGAGGGAGAGATAATTATAGAGATGGAGAGAGAGATATGGATAGAGAGGGAGAGAGGGAGAGAGAGAAGGAGAGAGAGAGATAGAGAGATGGAGAGAGAGATAGAGAGGGAGAGAGAGAAGGAGAGAGAGATATAGAGATGGAGAGAGAGATATGGATAGAGAGGGAGAGAGGGATAGAGAGAAGGAGAGAGAGAGATAGAGAGATGGAGAGAGAGATGGATAGAGAGGGAGAGAGGGAGAGAGAGAAGGAGAGAGAGATAGAAAGATGGATAGAGAGGGAGAGATAGAGAGAGAGAGAGGGAGAGAGGGCAAGAGAGTTGGGGAGAGATGTAGAGAGAGATGGAGAAAGGTGGAGAGAGGGACAGAGGGGGAGAGAGAGATGGAGAGAGGTAGAGAGAGGGATAGATAGAAATAGATGGAGAGAGATGGAGAGAGAAGGAGAGAGATAGGAAGGGGGAGATATAGATAGATATAGACAGAGAGACAAGAGAGAGAGGTGGAAGGAGAGAGGTGGAGGGAGGGGGAAAGAGGGGAGAGATACTGAGAGAGAGAGAGAGGGGGAGGGAGAGAGAGGGATGGAGGGAGGGAGGGATGGAGAGAGAGGGAGGGAGAGAGAGTGAGAGAGCGAGCGGGAGATGGAGAGAGAGAGGTGGACGGAGAGAGGTGGAGGGAGGGGGGAGACAGAGAGAGTGGGGAGAGGGGGTGAGAGAGAGAGTGAGTGAGAGAGAAAGAGAAAGAGGGAAGTTTGATTGAAAGCTGCCAGAGCGGCGAGGGAAGAGAATGCATGAGGGGTCGGCAAGGGGACCGGAGTGCCGGCGTTGGCGCGCGGTCGAGGTGTTTTGTCTCCAGTTTCGGGGAAAACTGGAAAATGAGATACCTCTCTTTGAAACCCGGGGCACAGAGGTGGGCCCCCGAAAAAAAGGGCGATACGGGGAAATCGACCTGGACCGATCCTCACCCCATTTCCCGCAAAACCTATCCCCCCCCCCCACAAAATAAAACTTTTAGGCATCAGTAGATGGAGTTGTCTCTCTCCCGAAATTGATATATCCTTCCTCAACACCGTTGGATTTGATTAGGTCAGGAGGGGGAAAAAAGGCAAGAAAAAAACATAACTTGGCACGATCCTTTAGTATCTGATAAATTTGGTTTAAAGGAAACAGGTTTTTCTGATCGGATACGATGCTGGACCATCTGGGATTGTGGGAGAGCTGAAAATCATCTGAGGGTAGTCACCTTGCAGTTGGGTGGTTGGTCCGATGGCTTGTGCTAGACTCGGTCTCGAGCCTAAGAATCAGCATCGCGCCGAGTTGAGCGGAAGAGCGTGCGCGTGAAGACGGTAACGATAAGATGAGGCCTGGGAATCAAGGCTATACAGCAGACGGGGGGCCGAGATATCAATTTTTAAAGGGGAAGGGTTGTGTGGGGGACTCGGAATGTTGGGAGTTGCTGTGATAGAGTGGCGCGTCGTTTCAACCCGCGAAGATATCGGTCAGCAAAACTGTGCGATATCGTCCACAAATTCAATCGTGTTTTGACTTACCGTTTCGCGGTCTCCTTGTTCCCGGCTGTATCGAGTACGTGCACGCAACCAGCGATAATGAAAAGATCGCGGAAAACCAGGCATCCATTTTGACTTTATGTCTCTCTATCTCTCTCTCCGTCTCTGCACAGTCCTGCAAAAGCAAAGAAGAACAGAGAACTCAAACTCGATGGTTTGTCGGGGGGGCGGGTTCATTTTGTTGGCTGTGCGAAAATGTTGAACTGCCGGATTTTCTCAGAGCCCCACTTCGTCACGAACGAGATAAGACTAGAGCTACGTGGTGTCACACTCGGAAACATTTCCACAGCCACGAGTTTTGAAATAGCTTTCGTCAAGAAGAGGATTGAAACATGAAACGTAATTTCAATTTCTTTCTCTCAACCTCTCTCTCTGCCCGTCTCTCTCTCTCCCCCCACCCTCTCTCTCTCTCTTTCTCTCTCTCTCTCTCTCCCCCTCTCTCTCTCTCTCTCTCTCTCTCTCTCTCTCTCTCTCTCTCTCTCTCTCTCTCTCTCTCTCTCTCTCTATGTCCCCCTCTCTCCCTCCATCTCCCTATTTCCCTCTCTCTCTCCTCTCTCTGTCTCTGTCTCCGTCTCTGTCTCCCTCCTCTTTCTCTTCTCTCTCCCTCCCTCTGTCTATCACTCTCTCTCTCTCTATGTCCCCCTCTCTCCTCCTCTCATTCTCTCTCTCCCCTCTCACCCCCTCTGTCTCTGTCTCTGTTTCTCTCTCTCCCTCCTCTCTCTCTTCTCTCTCCATCCCTCTGTCTACCACTCTCTTTCTCTTTTTCTCTCCACCTCTCTCTTCCTTTGAGACACGGCTCCGGAACTCAAGGCCTGTAAAATGATTCGACCTTTGAGCTGAAAACCATCCCCCATAGTTCAGCGCAGCCCCTGTGGGATTTTTGTTTTTGTTTTCCAAGTACAGCTCCGTGCGTGCAAACTTCTGCCGTTGGACCGTCAAATCCGCAACGCCAGCCCCAACCATCCATCCTATGCGCAATACCAGCCCCCGAACACTTGCTTATGATAAAACAAACAAAAAATAGAACCGACTCCAGGAATGATAATACCATTCGATGACACCGGAGCCAGGATTCATGGAGGGAGCCGATTGAGTTATGGCCAGCGACAGCGAACTGACAGGGCAGCCGGTCTCTGGCGGCGCGACTTGTTATTTACGCGCGCTCCCTGTTTGGCTCGTCGCACGCAACAGTCGCCGGGCAGACGAACTCTCGCTCTTCTACCCCCCTGTCGTTCGGACCGACTATACTCGTACTAGCAGCGTATAGGTGCCGGCTGTAATAGAGTTAGTGTGTTGCCAGGACCGTGTTTTGGTGCTTGTGGGCGTGGTTGGTGGGAGGTGGGGGGGGGGGGGTGATGGGGGGTGGGGAGGAGGAGAGTTGTGACAGGGACTCGTCAACCGTGTATGTTTTGACAGCTCAAGGGACGATTGGGAAACGGCTCCACAGACACTCGACTCGTCGGCAGCGCGCCCACTCTCTGGCAACGCCGTCGTGCCGGCCGGGCGAGCCCGTGGCGGCTGGTAGAGCAGCCATGCTGCGCTGTCAGCGCACCCTCCAACTCCCCCCACCCTCCCCCCCCCAAAAAAAAAAAAAATCAAAAAAAAAAATCACAAGTCTAAAAAACAGACGACTACCATATACATTTTTTTGACAGATGAAACTTCATCAAACTGGCAACGCTCTGTCGGCCGAGACGACCTAGTGTTTTTTTTTTTTTTTTTTTAACAGACCCAACAATTCTGGCAGGAATGAAACCTCTCAGATATTCAAATAAAAAAAACCTCGACGATCCTACAACTGGCGTTCTGGAATTTTAACAGACCTAGATCCACTGACTGTGTAATCTCCCAGTAAAAGAAAATAGCTTTGGAACATCAAGGGGGCCTGACGTTTCGGACACTATAATGTCAGCAAGCAGTCTGCAGCATTTTTGTCTTACACGTACAGTTTAGGAAAGTCAAAGTTGACGTCCAAAAATCCAAAATTTCTGAACAGAAAACTTTGCTAATACATGGGGGAAAGTGCAAACTTAAGAAAAGACTTTAAACTATAGAAGGAACATATTTAACCTAAACTGTATGTCGATATTTGATTTAATCAATTCTAAAAAAAAAAAAAATCTACAGTAATGTGCAAAAAAATGTTGCAAACTGTTTACTGACGAAAACCGAATTCCAAAAATTAGGAGGGCCTAACGTTTCGATCCTATCTGGACCTTTCGCAAAGGAAGAGACTTTGGAGAAAGGTCCTGCTGATCAGAACGTGATGCCCACTTTTTCTATTTTGTTTTAAACGGGAAGTGTCAATGTTCACCCTGATAAAAAAAAGGTAAACTCTGCAGAATTGTAAAAGTCAACAGATAAAAGCATAAAGGCAGTCATTAAAAGTAGATTTCACTTACCCAACTTGGTAGCGTCGCTTGTGGAAACCCAAAAAAAAAACCACGACTGAATTCCCTGACTCCGACGCGAAGACTTGCAGTGGGGTGATCGTAGTTTTATTTGTAAGTCCGATTTGACGTCTTTCGCGTCTGCCAGCCAACTTGCAAATGACCCCAACTTGAAGAGCGGAACCAGGCAGACGACACTTTTGATTTTCCCCTCAGCATTGTGGGTAAAGTCCGTCAAACACCCCCTCCCCCTATTCACCCCGCCCCCTCTCCCTCTCTCTCTCTCGGTCTCACACGTCCATATACTAAGCGAGTTGAATTTATTAGAGTGCAGCCCGGTGTCTGCGTGGTCTGGCGCCCAGACGGGCGACGCCATAGCGAATCATGGCGTCGCCAGGGAACCAGTCTGAGCCCAAACGACTTCTTCTTTTTTCTCTCTGTCTATCTCTCTCTGTCTCACCCCCCCCCCCTCCCCATCCCCTCTCAGTCGATCTCTGTTTGACTATTATTATATAAAACAAAACACGTACCGCTGGTGTTTTTTTTCTTTGGCAGAGCACCAATTCGGAATCGGGACCTTCAACAATTGCGTTTTGTGTTTTACTGCAAATTGTCGCCTCTTGGGCGGAGGCGCTGTGAATGGACATCGGCCGTGACTACCAGAGACGCTGAAAGGCGAACTCTACAACCACCCTCCCTCCAAAAAAAAAGGACGAAAAAAAAAGGACGAAGAAACCAAATGAAAAGAACAAGAAAACACCACCCGCCTTGAGGGGGGGGGGGCTGGGGGGCCAACAAGTCGACGCTGAGACCGAGTTTCCAGCGTCGCTAGGAGCCGGAATTGCTCCGGCTATAACCCCCCTTGTAGTCTCCTTGTCCCTTTCACAGCCCCCCCCCCCCCACCCCGCAATAGGAGGAGACGGAAGACACCTCACATCAGCCACACGACTTGTTCGGCTGTCACCCCCCTTTTCACAAAAGGTGTCCCTAATGAGAGACTAAAGCTTCCCAACCCCAATCCCCCTCCCCTCACTCACTCACTCACTCACACACTCCCGCGCAAGGATAATGACTTTGTTTTTGTCGCCGACCGAACCCTTGGAGCCCCGCTCTCCCTAACCCACCAGACCCAGCCAGACGGAGCCGGGCGGTACTTTGCTTCCCAGCGCCCCGTTGTCAGAGGAACCGCTGCCGGTCGACGGCACCGCGCCCGGTCCAGTCTCTCTGGCCGCGCCGGTAGATCTTTCGTAGAACCGCGGAGCTATGGTATAGAACAGAGAGGTATCGGAACAGCTTCTTCCCTCGGTCAGCCTCTCTCTGGAATTCCCTCCCTGATTCATGTTTTTATTCCCCCAGCGTATACGATCTTGCCCTTTCTAAAGCCGCGTTTCCACTGGACTTATTTTGGTCAAAGTAACCGAGACGATGGTTACTTTCCCCATTTTAAGTCCAGTGGAAACGGCCCACTTAAATTTCCTCTCGGTTACTTTAACCGAGCCGAATGGTTACTTTTACCGGCCAACCTCTGCCCAGTAAAAGTGACCAGGTAAGTTTAACCGAGCCGATTAGTCCAGTGGAAACGCAGCACTCGGTAAAACGCGACTCGGCGTACATGCACTGTTCACAAATAAATTTTTGCCAGCTCGGTTACTTTAACCAATCGTCTCGGTGAAATTGACCGACTCAAAAGTCCAAGTGGGAACGACGGTCAAATTTGACCATTGGACATTTAACCATCGTCTTGGTTAAATCTTAGTCAAGTGGAAACGCGGCTTAAGAGGAATGTCTCAATTGCTATCTCCAGCCTTCCCGAGTCTCTCCCTATCTCCTTCTTTCCTTAACCCTTAACCTTGAGTGGCTTTATAGCCTTGTTTGGGGCGAATTTGCATTACAAAAAGAATCCCTTCCTCACTTCCCTCGCCCCTGGATCAATCCCAGCTCCAATTAACTCGGCCATTGTGGAGTGTGACTCTGAAGATCAGGTAACTCAACGTTTCGGGCAGTGTGCACTCAGTCAGTAGCCAGGAGACTGCTCTCATTGTCAGAGCCGCACCCCATCCCACAATTGAGGTGATGTAGAGCCCATGGTGTCACCACAAACCTTTCACATTTCTCTGCCTTTGAGAAAGGTCCTGCTAGCATCGAAACGTCAGGCCCACTAACTTTTAAGATTATATTTTCACAGTACATTTTCCATTAAGACGATCCGAGACTTTTTTTAATGAAGAATCGTCAACCAAAAGACCACTCAAGGTGGTGGCTAAGAAGTGGGGGGACTAACAAGGAGGAGATCAAAGGTTAGGTTAGAAAGACAAAATTCACGGACTCGTGCAAGGACTGAAGCTTCGACGTCCACGCCGGCCGGTTCGTGCCGCGGCCGGTGCACCGGCCGTCCGCGAGACGTCTCCTGCCGGCAACGTGTCGGTTGATGGCACCCTACCCCCAGCTCTTCGAACCGATTGAGGCCCGTGCCCATGAAATATCTTCACACCAGTCCTGCACGGTGCCCACTTCTATCATACAAGAGCCCGTAGTTATTGCAATGGTTTTCAATCTTTTTGAGCGGTTTTGGCTTTTCTTGAGGAACGTTCACTCTTTGGGCGAGTGGATGATTGACTCTTTTGCATTTTAGAGCGATACACAGAAAAGCAGTGACCCCGCCGAAGCTATCGACGAAGACCCATTTCTGATATGTGACCCGGCACAGCATATTGAGGAATAACCCCCACTTTTGAGATTTTGAGATTTTCTAATGATGTGAAAGTGTATACCATTAGCTTTCAAAAGATATCAAAATATAATATCCTCTAATACTTAAAATTTCCGAAAATACAAAAAAAGAAAATTTATTTGTGATCGAATTGTGAAGATACTTTAACTTCAGGCGTTGTTTACTCAAAAAGTGTTTTGGTGGGATATTCCTCATGTTGTTGTGCCGGGTCACATATGTTCTTAATTGACTACACCCCCCTTATACCTTTACATCATCAGTCTGTCTACTCTTTAATCGCTTTCACGGGAAGAGTTCGTTTTATCGCAATCCTTGGCCCAGAAATCACAGTGGTTCCTCGAATTGTGTCGCCATTGTTAATTTCGCCAATGGGGAACGACGTCGTCTTATTTTTTACCCAACCACCAACTGGTCCTTTCCAAGAAAAGATCTTCTCCGAACATCGCCGGGACTAGTTTTCCCCCTGCGGATGAATACTTCAAATTTTCTCTGCAGTAGTCATCTAAGTCCTGCGATGACAGCTATACACGGCCGAGTTTCACCCTAATGGCCCTACTTTCTCGCTTTAGGCTTAGGCCTGTACTGATTTTGAACGCCTGGAAAACCCGACAATTTCTTTCTCCACGTGCAAACAAAATAATTATGCAATGTGCTTTAATGCTTCGTCTTATTATAGTTTTCAACTGGCCACACCATGGTCCGGTAGGGGAGAGGGGTAGGCCGCCAGGGAGAAAGTGGGGAGAGGGGAGGATCGAGGGGAGAGGGAGGATCGAGGGGGAGAGGGGAGAGATGGAGGAAAGAGGGGAGGGGTAGCGGGGATGGGGAGAAAGAGGGGAAGAGAGAGGGGGAGAAAGACAGAAGAGGAGAGAGAGAAGAAAATGGCTGATCGAGGGGGGAGAAAGAGGGAAAGACGAGAGAGAGAAGGGCAGAGAAGGGTGAGAAGGAGGAGGAAGGGGAGAGAGGGGGAGAGAGGATGGCGGGAGAGAACGAGGCGGGAGGGAGATGGAGAAGGTGGAGAGAGGGGGACAGATAGAGAGAGGGAGAGAGGTGAAGATATAGAGGGAGAGAGAGCAGGAAAGAGAGAGGATGAGGGGGGCAGAGAGAGAGGGGGCCGGAGACAGAGGTGGAGAGCGGGGAGAGAGGTAGATAGAGAGAGGGGAGAGATGAGAGTGGGGGAAAGGTGGGACAGTGGGGAGAGAGAGTGGGAGAGAGGAAGTGGTGGGGAAGGGGGAGAGAGAAGGAGAGAGCGGAGAGAAGGGGAGAGAGGGGGAGAGTGTGGGAGGGAGGGATCGAGAGAGAGAGAGAGGTAGGGGATGGAAAGAGAAGGGGAGAGAGATGGGAGGAGAGAGAGAGGGGTGAATGATGCAGCTGGAGAAGGAGAAAAACTGGCGCCACCCATCCAAATTTATCTTCATTGGTAGGAAATATTTCTTATAGGCTCCGTGAGGTTTTAATTGCCTGCAGTTGAGCCGGCCCCTTCAGATCTCGTGCTAGCGGTAATTCCACGGGAAACACGGTCCACGTTTCCAAAAAAATCACCCCTTAAACAAGACGTCGACGCGGCGCTGGTTTGGACTAATTAGACCCGAAGTATCACGTAGGATTTTGGGCGCCCGGCTTTCTCCTCCCATAGTTGGCCTGGGACGAACCGAGCCAGGCGGCCCCCGAAGACGACGACGAAGAAGAAGAAAAAACCCATTTTCCGGGCCGGTTTTGGAAAGCGAGAAAGGAGAAGGTTTATAAAACCAGGATTGAATATGAAAAAAAGTTGTTTCTCGTCAAGGAAAACTAGACGTGACGTGAGACGACTGTCAGTCGATCGTTAGAGTCGGCCTCACTTAGTGTCCGTGCTACTCTCGTGATACTTGTTTGTTGGGGAATGCCGGTCTGGTATTTACCCCCCCCCCCCCCCCCAAGAAAAGAGAGAGAGAGGAGAGAGAGAGAGAGAGAGAGAGGGGGGGAGAGAGAGAGAGAGAGAGAGAGAGAGAGAGAGAGAGAGAGAGAGAGAGAGAGAGAGAGAGAGAGAGAGAGAGAGAGAGAGAGAGAGAAGATCGAGAGAGAGAAACATATGTAGAGAGAGACATAGAGAGAGGATAGATAGAGACAGAGCCGACAGAGAGCAGATGAGAGAGACGTGAGAGAGACAGAAAGACAGAGAGGGACAGAGACCGAGAGCAGACTTAAAGAGACGAGAGAAACAGAAAGACATATAGAGAGGAAAAAGGCACAGAGACACGGACAGAGACCGAGAGCAGAGAGAGACGAGAGAAACAGAAAGACAATGTAGAGCACAGAGACACAGAGAGACAGAGACACAGAGAGAGAGAGATAAAGCAGAGAGACGAGATCGAGAGACAGAAAGACATGTTGAGAGACAGAGACACAGAGAGACGGACAGAGACCGAGAGCAGAGAGAGACGAGACAGACAGACGAGAGAGACAGAAAGACAGAGACACATGCAGAGAGAGATAAAGAGCAGAGAGAGACGATCGATAGAGACAAAAGACATGAAGAGAGAGAGAGAGAGACAGAGAGAGACAGAGACAGAGAGACAGTGGGAGAGAGAGAGAGAGAGAGAGAGAGAGAGAGAGAGAGAGAGAGGGAGAGAGAGAGAGACAGAGAGAGTCTGGGAGAGAGACAGAGACAGAGAGAAATCGCGCATGCATTGTAAAAGGGTCTCGACACCAAATGGACCTGATTTCACAGGCAACTGATATCTTTCATAAATTTCTGCTGTGACTCTTTGACAATTATAAGGTGTCGTAGCTTTGCACAAGACGATGCAGCCAGCCTCACCCCCTTAGTGCCCTACGGCACACAAGACCGTCAAACCCTGGCTCCATTTCGCCCTGACCTTGGCACACCCACTGCCTCGTTCCACGTGGTCCCAACCACATGCATTCCTCTCCTTTTACGCCTTTTCCCGAGAAAACGGGAACGTTACTGATATGGCACGACATTCAACTTTGCACCGCAAGAAAAGTTTTGTATTATACTCATATACTTATACCCGATAATCGAGGTACATTAGATTCATTTCGGTTCTATGCACTCAGTGTGCAGTTTTTAGCCTAATTTGTCAAAATATACCCAATATCGATAATAATTATTAATAGGTAATTAGGGGCTACACCAGCATGCCGACGATGTTTTTGCAAGAATTTAAGCAAATCTTAAAATTTAGTTGACATATACAAAAATGTTGCAAACTGCTTACTGACTAAAATTACCAAAATGTAAATCTAACATTTAGTGGGCCTGACGTTTCGATCCTAGCAGGACCTTTCTCAAAGGCAGAGAAAGGTCCTGCCTTTGAGAAAGGTCCTGCTAGGATCGAAACGTCAGGCCCACTAAATTTTAAGATTTGCATTTTGGTAATTTTAGTCAGTAAGCAGTTTGCAACATTTTTGTATGCCACCTTAAGAATTTAAGCAGTGTAACTAAAGTGTAAAAAGTACAATTTTTCCTTCACGAAAGTTCGCTTCGCTTTCCACCATCTCTCCATTTATATCCATTCTATTTATTTATTCAAAATCATCTGGAAAGATTACCTTTAGGCCTTCTAAGAAAAATGCGCCTTGTTCTTTTAAATGAAAATAATTAGGCTACTGCATAAAAAATAATCATTAAACAAAAAAAGCAGAAAGCTGAAATCTTTCAGAAATCGGGATTGGATCTTACTAGTTTAAGACTAACGAATCATTTTGTCAAACAATGTCTTTCTCAACTAAAATGAAAAACAAAAACTTTTGAAGTTCAACTCTTCATATCTTGAAATCTCCACACACCGCACCCTGCTTAAAAAAACAACCAACCGCTTTCAAGTTCTCGTTCAAGTTCAAGTTCTAGATTAATTATTTCCACAGTGTTCACAAAATAAGTATAATTATGTATATGAATAACAATGTTAAAATTGATAGTGAAAACTAGGAAGGATGCCAAAACGGAAGCTTCTAAACATGGGACACTTATACATTATATTCACACATTATCAGCTTTGTTAATAACTGTTAGTGACCTGCAATACATGAAATCTCAAAAGTTAGAGGGTCTGACGTTAATTTCCATCCTAGCAGGACCGTTCTCAAAGGCAAAGAGAAAGGTCCTGCTATAGGATCGAAACGTCAGGCCCTCTAACTTTTGAGATTTATGAGCTTTGAACAGGATGACTTTCATGTTATGATTTTCAATAATTAAAACAATTATCGGCTCAAAATAATTATAATGCTGTACTGGTGCTTTGAAAAGAACATCGTGTACAAATTACCCAACATTTTGCCTTTGAGAAAGGTCCTGCTAGGATCGAAACGTCGGGCCCTCTAACTTTTGAGATTTTTTGTATTGCAGGTCATAAATCAGTGAGCAGTTTGCATACTTTTGGTGTATGAACAAAGCTCATAATGTATAATGTCTATAAAATACCAATATTTTACACAAGTCAAACAAGGTCAAACAACGAACAATAGACAAAGCATTTTCCACGGAACATAGGAAATAACGAAGTATATCACTACTTAACATTATTTCAGAGGGCCTGACGTTTCGATCCTAGCAGGACCTTTCTCAAAGGCAGAGTGATAAGGACAACACAGATACATGTACACGAAGGAAGGGGGAAGAGAGTGAATAGGACACGGATGAGAAACAAAGGACAAAGAGTGAAGCTGGTAGAGAGAGATCAAAGGGAAGGGCAAGGGGTAGGGTAGGGATGAGTGAGAAGGGGGGATCAAAGAGAGAAGTGTATCACTACATAAAGCAGATGAAAGACAACCAAAAAAAATGGGGAACTTTGGGGCAGAAAACGAGTGGATGCCAAGAGTAAAGCTGGTAGGGAGAGATCAAAGGGAAGGGCAAGGGGTAGGGTAGGGATGAATGAGAAGGGGGGATCAAAGAGAGAAGTGTATCACTACATAAAGCAGATGAAAGACAACCAAAAAATTGGGAACTTTGGGGCAGAAAACGAATGAATGCCAAGGTCGCGAGTGTGGAAGAAAAAGAACCCCAACCTTGAAAGTCTAGGCAAGAAAACAACTTCGCAGTAAGTTTCCAGCGAGCCGCGACTGGTGATGACAACTTTGCCCACGTCTTCCGCTGGACCCTGCACTGGCGAATTAATGCGAGTCGACAGTCGGGAGACGGGATCACGGGCCCGGGGGATATGGCCTACGTCGGCTCTAATTACACCTCCAGAATTTTTGGGTGATTCATGATTCCGCGGTAAAGATTTTCTTCTCTATCCTTCCCTTTCTTTATGATGATGTTTTGGGTTTTTTTTTCATGCACGGCGGATTCTGTTTCACTTGATTTTGTTTTCATTTTGGCTGAAAACATGTTTCCTAGAAGTAAGGTATACTGAATAAATGTTTTGATATTTTGTGGTGTTTTTATTTTCTCATGTTCACAGGTTGCGTGGACACTTTTTTCCCCTCCATAAAGTTTCGATTGCCAATACGACCTCTTTTTTTTTTTTTTTAAATCGAAAGCACTTTCAGATTAATGATTAGTATTTAGGCTGTTTTTGACCATAACATTCCTGTTTTGTTCGACAATGGTATGTTAATAAGTAGTAGAAACGTACGCTTAACCACACTAGTATAATTATAATGAGTCTCAAAAGTTAGAGGGCCTGACGTTTTGCGACCTTGAAACGACTTTGTTTTTATGTACTTTTGAATGTATTTCTTGTACTGTTCACTGTAATTAATTGGCCATTGGCCACAAAAGTGAGAAATTAAAGTAGGAATTTGAATTTGATTTTGAATTTGATCAAAGCAGGACCTTTCTCAAACGTCAGGCCCTCTAAATTTTGAGATTTATGTATTGCAGGTCTTTTTAGTCGGTGAGCATTTGCCAACAGTTTCCGTATTAACCTCACACCAGTAATGTGATCACATTCCCCGTCGAATATTAATGATTATTTTTCGATTTTAAAAATCTGTCTTTTTGGCAAGACGACCAACAGAGTTTCTACCGAGAAGTGAAATAGCGCCACCTCGTGGTGGGAAACGCCGCTAGTCGTTTGCATCGATGATTGTGATCATACACTTGTTATCATAATTATCAGATTTACGTAACAGGTTTACCACACATCGTGTGTTGACCTGAAACAGTGAAAGTGAGAGAGTCCTGGAAGATAAACTAGCTGAAGGTAGACGATTTTACGGTGACCTTTAGCTTAATTAACCCTGTATTTCCCACTTTACTCAATAAAAACTCTTGCTGTCGTTTCGCTTTGCAACTCAAGACAGACACTGAGACAGGGTTGGGGATCGCCGGAGTAACTTTCGCTTTGAAAGTATGTTTTTATCAGCCAGCCGATATCGGAGGAAACCGATTGGTTTTCTCGTTAAAAAAAAGTTACTTCTTCAATCTTCGGATAATCCTCATGAAAACAAAAGAAGGAATCGGCCCCCAAAAATAGTATTTTGAACCACGGTCTGTGATCTGTCTTTTGCTTGAGGTTTTATTTTTAAAATAATTTGCTACTCCACTCGGAGACCGGAAAGTCCCCGCACGATTGCGACATGGATGGCGAGGTTGTTTTTGTCACGAAGTACAAAGAAAATTCTATTATTGCATCATCATTCCGAGTCCTTTTTAACCACCGTGGAACCAAAATACTAAGAAATAGGGTCAGTTTTGACTATTTTTCTTACGGAAACCTGAAAACTGTGAGTGTTTGGATTGGTATAGATGTTTTGGATGAAGTTAAAAATTGTTACAATTTCTACATTTGACTTTCTTTAGTGAAATTTGTCATAGATAATCGCAGTCACGTTTTCAAAACAACCAATCTTATTATTGTTGTAAAGAGCTAATGTAGGCCTACATTTGGTTAAAATTTGCTTCTGACCCTTGCAAAGACTAGTTGACTCATTTCAAATTTGGGAAGGGCACCATCTAAGGACTGGATTGTTGGATAGGAGAGGTCTTGGGTTCAAGTCCTGGTCCAGTCAGTTTTCTTTGCCAATGTTCAAATTAAGTTCTGAGTCAATTTTTCTCTTATTTGTATGACTATGATTATATTTTTATGAAGAAAAAAAAAGAAGAAGAAAAAAAAATGATGACCAGACCAGGCTCTACAAATCCACAGAACTCAAGCTATCAATTTAAAGTCCAGTTCTAGTCCCACTTACTGGGCCGCTAGGAGCTCTTCTTAAACGATTTTCGTGATTATCTGTCGCATGAGGAGCTAGGAGCTCAGATAATCACAAAAATTGTTTAAGAGGCGCTCCTAGCGGCCCAGTAACTTGGTAAGTGGGACTAGTCCAGTCCAACTTTCTTAGCCATTGCCATCAAACTGTTTGGAAGATTCCCCAAAATTGAATAGCCTTACATTTGTTGGTTTTGAAAATGACTCAAATTCTCTTCTTCTTTTTTTAAGACTGACAGGGAACTTTTGAATATAGGCCTGTGTATTGAACAAAATAGTTTTAAAAAAAAATATCTTTTTTTTTGCCATTCTTTAATCGCAGTGGCTGTTGTTATGGCAGTCGTCCGTGTGGTTCCCTGACTTGATTGTATTCCGTCAGCATTGCAGGCTGGTTGAACCAGTTTATTAGCTGATAGTCTGGTTCCAAGAGCTAAACATCCTGACAAACACTGTTAAGTCAGGGAACCACACGGACGACTGCTGTAACAACAGCCACTGCGTTCTTTAATTTTTAAAAATTAGTTCTTTGTTTGAGTGATGAGCTTCTGGTCAAGTTAGTTGCCAAGCAGTTGGCAAATTTTTTATCAGACTTAGTTTATCATGATTTTTTTTTATTACAGCTACGATAGAGATTACCTACGCAAGGGTGGCAAGGCCACCATGACGACCTCCAGTTATGAAACCATCATAGACAACACGCAGGAGAGTCAGGGCACCGGACGCAAGGATGCCCCATCCACAGAGGTCAATGGAGCGGCCGTACGTGTGGACATCAAGGAGCCCAAGGCACCGAAAAGACCCCAGAAAATCTTCAGAAAGACATCGACAAGGCAACAGAGGTGAAGAACAAATGGATAAAAACCCTTCACCTTGTCTCTCTTTTACTCTTTGCTTACTCTTTCTTTGCCTTTGCCTTTGAGAAAGGTCCTGCTAGGATCGAAACACCAGGCCTTTTAACTTTTTAGATATATTTCAGGTCCTTTTAGTCAGTAACCAGTTTGCAACAGTTTTTGTATTGACTTCATTTCACTCTTTCTAATTGGCTTTTCCGCTACGCTTTGCGGCGGAAAAGCCTTACTTTTTGTTCTGATTTTTTCCCTGCTTCTTCTTCTTCAGACATAAGGTCCATAGACAAAGCACTATTGGTGTTCTGCGCGATTATTATTTACAAATCAAAAATGAAGAGGGCCTGACGTTTCAATTCCAGCAGGACCTTTCTCAAATTCCGCTCCCTTCCCTTTTGTCCTTCCTCTGTCATGTATGTCTAAGGATTTCCTTCCCCTGACTCTCTGTGCATGTCCTATTGTCACTTTGCCTTTGAGAAAGGTCCTGCTAGGATCGAAACGTCAGGCCCTCTAACTTTTGAAATTATTACTGTCAACTGTGTTAGTTTCGCAGAACACATTGAAATATAGTCTTAGTCTCTGCTAGGCTGGTTAAAAAAATTAAAAAAATCCTGGAACCATTTATTTCCAAAACCATATTTTGGTTTTCACCCTGTTCTTCATTACTGAAGCTCAACAAAGCCAACTTCAATTTTCCAGTCATTAACTTTCTTCCTCGTATAGATTTTTTTACCCATCATCAGTCGTTAAACGTTGCGATGATAGTGCAGTTTAAAAAAAAAAATGAAATCCCTGTTTAAACACACCCGATAAGATTATGAGATTGTGAGATTGTGTTTTCAACACCACAAACAGTGTCTGTAATTGAAGGTTATTATTCCGATTCATTTTAACTGCCGTTTGGTTGAGTCGGGGGCAATAAATTACCCCGTATTTTCGGTGATGGTAATCTGTGGGCATTTAAATTTTTGGTCAAAATTATTACGAAATCTCAGTCAGTTTCACGCATAACCATGAAAGATCTGATTTTCACGTGTGTCGAATTCACGTGTGTTGAATTCAAGCTATGTCCCGTTGTCCCGTAGCCTTAGGTCTTGAGGGTTTTCCTTCAAGGATCCTAGCTGTGCCTAGTATCTGGCCGCTTTCTGGAGTAATCCGATAAGTTACCGATGACCCGACGCTGTCAAGGGGCTTTTCCAATGCCTTTGGAATGGCACCTAAGTCACCCACTATACCAAAGGGACAGCCAAAGAAGATTTGCAAAAATACAAGGTTACCAATTAACACTTAAGAATTAATTACGAATTAACAATTAATGTGAATTAATCATCGTTTCATCTTCACTTTTTTTTTTTT